>JAVHLU010000928.1:0-42556 GCA_036785755.1 Colletotrichum ledebouriae
GGTTTATAAATTATTAAGAAGTATATCTAGGATATTTATTATATTACTAATAACCTCTATATTTCCTACTAGGACCTCCTCTATATATTACTTATTATTATAGTATTAAGCTTAATTAAAGAAGGAAGTAGCTTCTATATCTATAAAGAAGATCTATAAATCGATCTAAGAGTTAATCTCCCCCTTAGCTTCCTTATTAATAATATTAGAAGGTCCCCGGGGTTTTTATAATAAGCTATCTACTATTATATTCTAAGTATTATAGATATATTATACTTTAAAGTTAAATATTAAAATATATATAATCTAGTGAATAATAAGGGCTCCTAAGAGGTCTATAGTTACTCTATTTAGTTAGATAACTAATATTTAAGCGTCTATTTCTAAAATAAAGTATTATTTATATAAATAGTTATATACCCTCTTTAAAGCCTTTAGAATACTATATAATTCCTTCTTCTTAGTATTATATAATAGTTCTAGTTCTAACTAAGTATTGCTCTTAAAGCGAGAGACTACGCGCTAGTTATTAATAAATTATCCTAGGACTCCGCCCTATCCTATATTACTAGTATTAACTATAAGGTAGATATCTCCTCCTTTAGGGTTATAATCTATAGTAATAAGGATTAGGGCCCTTATAAATATTACTTTTAAGGTATCTATAGCTATCTATTACTTCTCCTCCTAGCTAAATAAGGTATCCTTTTTAAGTAAGTAAGTAAATAGCTTTATAATAATAGAGTAGTCCTTTACCTAGGATCTATAGAATATTATAATCCTAAGGAAAGCCTTTAACTCTATTAAATTAATATAAGTAGCTTATTTATAGATCTTAATTATCTTCGCTTCCTCTAGATAACGCCTATTAGTACTATAAATATAGCTAATAATTATTACTACTTCCTAGGCTTATTATAACTTAATTACTACTACTATATACTTTACTAGCTCTAAATTAACTAGGACGTTATTAACGTTTTATAAGTATTCTAAAATAAATCTATAAATCCCTAGATAAGACTTAATCTCTTCTTTATTATATTACGAAGTCGGTCCTTTAATAGTAATATTATTAAGGAAGGCTTTATAATATCTAGGGATAAGGTTATATAGGATTCTAATTATAACCTATATAAACTAAGTAACTAAGTTCGTTACTCCTTAAGGTAATATAAATATCTATAGTAGTCTAATAGGTAATTCGAACGTTATTAAGTATCTACTTATAGGGTCTAACGGGACTTAGTTATATCTTAAGAAGAAGTCTAGTAGCGATAATAGTTAATATATAGCAAAGTTTCCTAAAAGATCGTCTACTAAAGGGGGTAGTGCTACGTCTCGTATTATAATTATATTTATCTTAGTTACTAAATTAATAAGCCTTATCTTACTATCTTTCTTTTATATAAGGAAGAATAGATTATAGTAGGGTATATATAATACCGAACGCGCTTAGCGCGGTCATCCCGCCCAAGGGCGTCCAACGCGTTTAACGCGTTAAATATACCTAAACGCGTTAACCCTTATAAAAGGGCTTATCGCCTTTAAGGAAAAAAACCTTCCAAATTTATAGAATCTTTACTTATATTTTTCGCCTACTATATAGACTATATTAATTAGTAGTATAACCTTAATAGTTAGCTATATCCCCTTATAACTAAGGACGTCCCTTATAATTAAGGAAAGCACTTAACTATATAGATAGCTAACCCTATTGAGTTTATATAGAGTAATATCTTAGTAGTTAATACCTATAGGTATTATATATTATTAAAAGCCTCTAAACTCCCCCTTTCCCTTAACTAGGAAATATTAATAAGAGACGTTAACCTTTTACTATTTCCCTTAACTAGGAGATATCCCTAAGAGATATTAAACCTCTAATAATAATACCCTACGAGCTGCTTTCTAATTATAAGGTTAAAGAAGGTCTTAAGTCTAACCTTCTAGAACCTATTACCTATTTAACTATTATAAACTTTATAATAGCGCTTAAGTAATACCCGGATAAGTTCTATATACTACTTACCTAGACTAAGTATACCCTTCTTAAGTTAGTAATGAAAGTAAGTATTATAGCTATTACTTATAAGAACTTTAAATAATATTTAGTAAACCGCTATAGATATACTTAAAAGTTAATATTATATAGGGAAGTATATAAGACTACTTAATATATTTAAGGTAAGGTCCTATAGGTATAGATAACTAACTTATAACTATTTACTAATACTATTAGGTAGTAATATCGCCTTAATCTCCCTTATTATAATTAATATTTTAAGATAGAGACTAAATAGAGCTAGACTCTAGACCTAATACTCCCCTTTAAAGAGAATAAAGAGAAAAGAGGTTATAAAACCCTAAGAGCTAAAGCTATAAATAAGCTAGATATCCTAAAACCTATATCTAAACTTAATATAATAATAATCCCTAAAGCTTTTTTAATACTCCTATTAACTCTAGAGGAATATTATAAGTTTAAATAAAGTTTTATAAATAGTTTATAACTCTTACTTCTTAAATCTCTATTAAAGGATATAACTATTATATTAATACTAGAGCTAAGCTTAAATACCTTTTATATATTATTTAAAGAAAGTAAAGATATATTAAGTACTTTATTTCTAACCTAAGGAAAAGGAATAGGTAGCCCTCTTATACCTAAGCTAAGTAACTTATAGAATTACCCTAGTACCTATAACTAGGGTAAGTAATATAATAAGATAGGCGCCTAGGAACTAGGAGCTAGTCTATTAAACCTTAATAAAAGCAAAGGATATAATTAGGATATTAAACGTATAGAGGATACTCCTCTACTATTACTACTACTTATACTACCTAGAGATCCTAGTAATAGAGGTAATAATAGCAACCCTGAGGGCTAAAATAGTAGAGGAGGTAGCTATAGTTATAGTAGTAGTAATAGCTAAGGCGATTAATACCCTTAACTACTAGCTAGGCTAAGAGATATTATTAAACTATTATCTAACCCTAATAGGTTCTTAGTTAGCTATAACTTTCTTATATTCCTTCTCTCTATAGATAAAGAAGGGGTAGTATATATAATAGTAGGAATATTAGTTATAGAACTTATATAGAGCCCTCCTCAATTAAAGACTAATATAATTAGGCTATTTAATCCGCCTCTATATAATAATAAAGTCGAAGATATATATATTAATAGTAGTTTAAAAACTATCTACTAAAATATATATCGTTTTATTAATGCTATTAATAGCTATATTAAGTTAAATAATAAGAACCTAGCTATAGCTACCCTTAAGCTATATTAAACCTTGCTAAGGTATACCTTAGACTAGTACTATACTAATCTAATACTTAATAAGAAGGTAGAACTTAAGGACCCTAACTACGGGTTAGACTATTAGAAAGAGTTATTACTTAAACGTTTTTATTTACTATATAAAATTACTAAAGCACGTTTAACTAAGGAGAGGTATACTCTATGCGATATATATGATTGATATAATATTTAATACTAAATAACTAAGGTTACTTAATTATATAAGGATACTAAAGAGAGCGAATCTAAGGTATTAACTATTACTTATAATAAGATAGATATAGAACTAGTTATTAGTATTCCTTAGCTAACTAGTAATATAAACTATAATAAGTTTATCGCAAGCTTATAGAAGATAGTCCCTAGCTAGTATTAAATAGTTACTAAAGGATCCTAGCGTGCATTAGTCTAACTATTTATTAAGGCAACCTATATAGGAACCTTAGCGATATAATTATTACTAAAAGAGACCTTAAAGGTAGGCTATACTATAGCTACTTATTACCTATACTATATAAACCTAAAAGAGACTATATCTAGCTTATTACTTTTAAGACCTATAAAGTAAGCTACTAATATAGCTACTAAACCCTTATTAAGCTCTACTTATAAGGAAATTTAGTTTAACTAACGATAAAGGCCTAAATACTAATATAAATAGCCCGGTTAATATATTTAGTATCCTTAACCGCCTAGTTACCCTTTAGCCTATATAACTAAGGGTACTAGTTATAAGTAAGTAGAAGAGGAAGTATATACTTTATTAGATAAGGGCGACTTCGACTATATCTAGTATATTAAGGCTAGTAAGGATTTAGACTTATACGAAGAAGACTTAGTTATTAGTACTAATAATGAGGATAACTAATAGTAATAGCAAGACGATCCTAAGTATATTAACTAAGTTACTTAACCTGCTTATTATTATAAATACCCTCTAGGTTATATCCCTAGATATAAGGATAAGTACCCTATTTTTAATATTAACTCCTTCTAAAATTCGCTCCTTAAGGATCCTAGAATCTACTCGTATGAAACCTACCTTTATAACGCTAAGCTATATACTAACTTCGAGGGTATCTTCTTATATTAGACCCTTCTATCCCCTTAGCTAAATATCATACTTATTAATCCCGTTAAGCTATAGTAATATATAGTTATACGTTTATACCGCTATACGTACGCTAAGATTATTATCTAGGGCTATTATAATAAACTACTAATTATAATCTATATTAATATTAGCGTAAACCGCTTAGTTATATGCGAAGCCTACTTATAATAGTTCTATACCCTCTTAAGAGAACTTAAGGTATTTAAGCTCTAAGGCGTAGGAAGCCTTAAGACTATCGCCTAGGTAACCTTTATAATTCTTAAATAAAGATAATAACCTAATAGCTATATAATAACCGCTAAGCTCTATATAAGTATATAGCTTATCCTATATTTAGATACTAGTTTACTTATAAGGTAAGACTTTAATATACCTAATAGGCTCGACGTTCTAAACTTAGAATTATATATCTAAATTATATCCTATAATAATATTCAAATTCCCTCTTAGATCTATTTAAAAGTCCCTTTAAAGGTTTATAATATATATACTATAAAAAACGTAACTATCGCACTATACGATTGCTCTACTATTTAAATTAATATACTATTCGTAAAATAGAGTCCCTTTTATTTAGCCTAAAGCACGAAGGGTATATATATATATATATATATAAGTAATTTACTATTTATTCCTATTATTAATAACGCTCCTTACTTATTAAAGATTAAACGAGGTACTAAGCTTAGAACCCTGGCGCCCTTTAAGTCTAATAGATACCTTAAACTAAAGACTTATAATTAACTATAAATAGCCTTTTTAATATTATTATATAAGGATCTAACGTATTATACTATTTTTAGCCTTTCTAATTATAAGCTTATAATACTCGCTTAGCTATTAGAGCTATTATTTAATAAATAAGTAGAAATCCCTAACCTAACTAATAAGGAAGCGCTCGCTAATTATAGCGTAATAAATAATAATATAACGCTAAATAGTAGAGATATCTATAAGGGGAATATTAACTTAAATAGTAAGATAGGTATAACTAAGCCTAAAAACTTACTAGTAGTTATTACTAAGGAAGGTATATATATCTATAACTAAGACGCTAAAGCTATTTAATACCTTAAAGAGGTTATCTCGTATTACCCCGCTATTTAGAAGGACTAAAGACTAATTAACTTTCTAGAAGATTAATACCTTAAGTTTAAACTTATTAAAGGATAGTAGAATATAAATATTAGATAATAGCCTTATCCTATTAGTAAAAAATATAAGAAACTTATTAATAAAACTTTAGATAAGCTCTATACTTAAAACTATATAAAATAAGGTAACTCTAGACTTATACTATTTAAAGCCCCTGTATTCGCTATATAGCGAATTATAAATAGTAAGTATAAAGGTTATATAGTTATAGACCTATATACTCTTAATTAAGCTATAAACCCTAATATATACCCTATGCTATTATAGTAAGACGTTATTAAATACTTTCGTAGTAAATTATAGATTATTATAGTTAACGCTCGATCCTTCTTCTATTAATTTCTTATTAAGAAGGAATATTAAAATTAATTTACTATAGTTAGCTACTAGGGATAAGAACGCTTAAAGGTAGCACTTATAGGATTCCATAATTCGCCTGCTTATACTTAATACGTTACAGATAGACTCTTATAACTATATAAGGAATATACCTATGCGTTTATTAATAATAATATTATTACCTCGAAGGATCTTAATACCTACCTTAAGTACCTTAATGCGATTCTTAAACTCTTTATATATATTAGATTCTCGCTTTTAATAAAGAAGTTATTTATTAGATATCCTTTAGTTAAGCTACTTAGCTTTACTATTAACACCTTAAGACTATTAAATACTTAAGACTATATTAACGCTATTAAGAAGATTAAGTACCCTTATAACCTCTACTAGCTTAAATACTAGATAGGTATAACTAGCTTTCTATAATATATAATACTATACTATAGTTATTATATTTAACTACTCTAATAATATAAAACTACGTTACTTACCTAAGCCTAAGCTTAAGGGAAGGATAAAGGCGCTATAAGAAAGCTCTTCTATTAAAAAATAAGTTTTAAACCTATACTAGAAGAAGTAGCTAGCTTTAATAATATTAAAGACGCCTTAATAATAAGTAACGCCTTATTCTATTATAACCCTAATAAGTAGTTATTTATATAGCTTAACTTATTAAAGGAATATAGATACTCCGCGCTAATCTTCTAGCTAGCTAAGTATATTAAATAGAAACCTTATAACCCTATTAAGTATACTAACGTATATCTAATTGCCTATATTAGTAAGGCCTATAACTAAGCTAAATAGAAGTATTAGCCTACTAAACTTAAAGTTACTTACTTAGTATAAGTAGTAAAGAAGTATTAGCTAATACTATATTTATTAAGATAAGACCCTATAATAATACTTACTAGGCCTCTGGCCACTGCATAGTGATTTTACCTGCTCAAGTGCCACAGACCTTCTAACTCCGCGCCTCCTGACAATACATAGCGTTCGGTCACGTGATCCCTGATAAGGAGTTACCTCTCGTATAGTGGCGTTTACCTTGCTAGAAGGTCGACCTTTTGGGTTGAGGAGTTATCTCGTATAGTGGCTTTGCTACGAGAGCCTTAGTAGCCCGTTCGGCTCCGATATAATTAGCCCTAGTGCGGCGCGCGTCCGACTTTATATAAGGGTTTACTTGCGAGTAGTAGGAACGTATAGGGTTCCTATATTATTTTCTTTAACTAGTAGAGGGTATAGGTTAAAATACCTATATAATATTTCCTGAATTATACCTGCGAACTAGGTGAATTTGTTATAGTCTTTTTATAAAGGGGCTGCGGCGTAATTCCGAGCTTAATAATACTTACTAACTATTTAGCAACCTATAATATTATTAAATAAACGTCGCTATAGTTAGAGGATAAGACGAGGTCTAACTTATAACTTATATTGTTATTAGAATATCTTAGCTAGTTCTCCCTAGTATATTATTATATCCCTAGAACGTTAAATATTATAGCGGATGCGTTATTATACCTACTTATAATAGAAATCCCTATTAAAGACGTTAGGGAACTTAATAAGATATAGGATAATATACTAATAGGTACTAACTTTATAATAGAAGTATCTCTTAATAACGACTTTAAAGCTAAGCTTATTTAATTATATATTAACTCTAAGTCCTAGAGTAGAGTATATAAGATATTCTATGAAAAAATAGATAATATAGACCTTAACTTCGTTATATATAATAGTCTTCTTTACTATATTAACCCCTATACTAATAAATAAAGGCTCTGCGTTCTAAAAGAATTAGTAACGCCTCTTATTAAAGAAGCTTATAATAACTGCTATTACTTTAGCAAGGAATAAACATAGAGAGCTATTAATAAACACTTTATATACTACGTCTTAAATAGTAAGTTAATAACTACGTAGCTAACTACTTATAATATATAATAATAAATATAGAATATTAACTACTACTTAGCGCGCTATAGCTAATATTAATACTAGCTATTCCCTTCTATATAATTACTATAGACTTTATTATTAGACTTCCTAAAATACCTTTATAGTATTTAGGCTATAAAGTAGAGAACTTTCTACTTCTTAATATAGTACTTACTATAACTAATAAGTTCTCTAAAGTAATACTTCTTATCCTTAGTTACTTAATATATACTACTAAGATCTAGGGACGCCTCCTACTTTATAACCTCTAACGTAGTAACTAGGGAATACTAAAAGCTATTATATCTAATTATAACTAGAAGTTCCTATTAAAGTTTTAAACCGCACTATAGGCTAAATTATATACTAAATTAAAATTCTTAATAGCATATTATCTATAAACTAATAGTATTTTAGAATATAAAAACTAAACTATTGAACTAGCTATTTATTACTTTCTTAACCTCGTTAATAATAACTAGGTGATATTACTACTAAGCCTTTAATATAACCTTAATAACGCCTACTTATAAGTTATTAGTTATTTACTAAACTAAATCCTATATAATAAGAACACTAATAACGCGTTAAATATCTTAGGTAATACTAACCCTAAAATAAACCGCGAAATCTTCTAGGAGGAAGCGAAAATTTTAATTATAATAGCCTAGCTATATATAAAAGAATAGTATAATAAAAATATTGTTTTATTACTTCTAAGCTAGGTAACTAGGTATACCTTAAGATAGGATTAGAATATTATCTACTAGGATAGCTAAACCTAAAGTATAGCTACTAGCGTATTCTATTTAAGGTCCTTAAACGCGTTAGTAAGTTAGTATACCGCCTTAATATTCCACCTAATATAAATATTTACCTAGGTATATCTATTATCCAACTTATACTAGTACTAGCCCCTAGTAATAATCTATTTAACTATTAAGACGACTACTAAGGCTTAGTTAATATTAAGGAAGATAATAATACTTATTAGCTTAAAGTATATAAGTATTTTAAAATTAAAAGTATTCTTAAGAAGCGAACCCTCGCGCGAGGAAAAGTATAATTTCTAGTTAAATAAAAAGTTTATCTACTAATATATATTATTTAGATAGATAAAGACGCTATAAATATAAACGAACTTATTACTATATTTAAAAGTAAGGAATAAGAGATAGAATAGCTCTATAAATAAGTATAAGCTTAAAGACCTATCTAATAGGGCGTTAAACTAGTATTAGAGCCTAGTAAAAGATTACTAAGGCGCTTAAGCAGAAGGCCTTATAAGAACCTAGTAAAATAATATAATATATATAATAAATAAGGAACGCGCTACTTAAAGCGCCTTAAATAGATAAGTAGACTATAAAGAGTATTATAACTAAGGCCTTATTATAAAATAAAGATATTTAGCGCGCTTAGTATATCTAAGAACTTTACCCTAATAATAGTAATATTTATATCTATTCTATTAGTAAAGATAACTACGCTTATTACGCTTTCCCTCTTAAACTCCTTCTACCCTTAGTACTATAAGAACCTTTATAAATATAACTACTCTCCTCGCTAGAAAGTTAATCCCTATTCTTATTTAACTAATAAGAAAAATTAGTACTTAAGTATATATATATAAAACAAATTTATATAACTAGGTAACCCTACTAATTATTACTACTACCTTCGCCTGCTTAGTATTAAGCGTATTTTTCCCTCTATATATATATTTCGCAGAAGAGTGTTAACGCCTTTAACCCCGTTACTATACTATTATTATACTTATATATCTCCCTTTATTACTATTATCCTCGTCTAGACGTTAAGGAACCTTACCGACGCTCTATATCGTTACGCGCTTAGCGCTACTAGAGCAACCTATATTATATATACCTAGGTATTACTTTATTATAAATAGATAACGCTCTAAATATAAAGACGCTAAGTATATTACCCTTAACTATATTCGCTACTACCTACCTAATATTAAAATCCCTTATAATAAGCCTAGATATTATATTTATAACTAAGAAATCTTTAAGCGCGCCCTTAATTAAGAGACCTAATATTATAGAACTAGTTATAATATTTCTAGCACCCTATTTATTATCTACCTAAGTACTAATACTTACTTAGTTACTTAACTACTATCTATAAACTATATTAAGTTCTACTACTAATTTCCTAATACTATCTTAAACCTTAAGTAGCTATCCCTCTATAATACTATATAGAACTCCCTTAAATATAACCTATGCTATACTACTAATATCGCTAATATACCTATTTCTATTAATTCTAGAGAGGCTTTAAGTAGAGATAACGAACCTATTACTACTAAATATAATTAAGCTAATAAGACTATTAATACTAATTAGCCTAAATAATCCCTTAATACTAGCTAACCTAACTAAGCTACTAATACTACTAAATATATTAAACCTTAACTATTAACTAATATTATTATAACTAGTACTAGATTAACTCCTATTACTTAGAATAAGACTAATAAAATAGCTACTCCTAAGAAGTAAGCTACTAGTATTAGCACCCCTAACGCAATAGATACTATTAAAGCTATTAAGGGAATATAAGCTTATTATAAATATATTAGCTATATCTCTATACTACTTAATAGATATAAGGAGACCTAGATTACTCTAACTATAGCGCTCTCTAAGGGTTATATTACTAATACTAGCGCTATTACCCTTAACCTAGGCTAATTTATTAAGTTAGCTACTAATAAGTTTAAGTTTACTATAGTAACTATTCCCTAGGGACTAATATAAGAGAGCCTAGGCTTCCTTAGGTTAAAATAATACCTTACTACTAGGTTATCTACTAAGCGTACTATATTAGCTATTAGCCTAGAGGATCGCTCTAATATTAATCCTTCCTCTAATATTAGCCCCTTTAACGCTATTAATATACCTAGCGCTACTAAGACGCCTAATACTACTACTAGCGTTAAGAAGATTATTATTATTAACTAGCAATCCTATACTTATATCGCTAGCCTCTATCGCCTTACCTATTCTTATATAAAGTTCCTAACTACTTAGGAGGTAATTAATATATACCTTTAGCGCCTCTATTTCTTTAATATAACTAACCTTATCGCTACCCGCTACGCTAAACGCCTTACCCTATATATACTTATCTAGAATAGCTTAATTATCCTTAGCTTATATATATATATCTGCACCCTTAACTTATTTATAACTAAACGAATTATAAGTAACCCGGAGTTTAGCGCTATATTACTATTCTTTATTATTAAGTAGATATTATGATATAAGTTTCTTAGTATACGTACTAAGGATAATACTTATATTAGTTAAGCTATAGTTAATAGTAATAACTAGAGCGCTATCTATACTCTTTTAAACCTTAATAGCCCTAAGGCTATAGACGTAGCTAACCTTTAGTATAAATATACTACTAACCTTTAAGGCCTTCGCGCTAATATCACCTCCCTCGCTACCTCGATTACTATAATTAAAGATAATAGCGTTACTAAGTTATACCCTAAGGTTAATAATAAATCTTACTACCTATTCCTAGAGTAATATAAGGATAATACCTAACTAGCTACTACTTATAATATTAGTATTAACTAACTCCTAGTTATAGCTAAAGAGATTATTAATAATAAGGATAAGAACTACTCTCACTTCTTAGAAATAGCTAATACTACGCCTAAGACTCCCTTAGCTTAAAGTAGAATATAAAAAAAAGTATAGAATAGAAAGGAAGTAAGGTTTTATATAGTTACTTATATATAATAATATAGCTCTACTTACTAGTATATTATAATAATAGGAGGTATAAATCAAATTTTATACTATATATCGTAGTTAACGCCTTTTTCTTCTTATATAAGTAATTAATACTAAACGCGCTTAGTATAGTTATTCTGCTTAAGGGCGTCTAATGCGTTTAACGCGTTAAATATACCTAAACGCGTTAACCCTTATAAAAGGGCTTATCACCTTTAAGGAAAAAACCTTCTAAATTTATAGAACTTTCACCCATATTTTTCACCTACTACGTGGACTATATTAATATAGCTTTACTTAAGGATTCCCTTTTTAGTCTATCCTTTAGAATTATAATAATATCCTGCTCTAGTCCTCTTAATATTAGAATTCCTTTTACTTACTACGCCTTATATAGTACTATTTAAATACCTTATAAAGGCGTAATAGAAGGGTATATAGAGCTATAATACTTAAATTCCTAGGCTAAAGCCTTCTCTCTCGTAGTAAGAATAGCTAAAAGGAGCTTCTTTTCTATAAGTTATAAATAATTAATAGTCTTAAGGATAGCTTCTTATCGAGCTCTTATAAGCCTTATTCCTTACTTAAAGGTTAAAAACTCTAATATAACTAGGCTTATAAATAAGGTACTAGGATCTAGGATTATATTTTTCTTAGCCTTTACTTATACTTTTAACTTTTACTCTAGGTCTCTATCTAGGGTTAAACTATCTAATATAGCGTTATTAATAAGTTAAATCTTCTTATCTTTTATCTTATATATTATATTAATATCTTCTATTAGTAATATAGGTATTATTAGTATAGGTTTATAATTATTATAGGAGAAAGTAGTATCTATAGCTATAATAATTTTAATACCTTTCTAATATACTAACTTATACTTCCTCCTAAGTACTTTCTTCTTTAATATTCTTTTCTTAGGTCTATAAATATAGTATTAATAATTAATATTATAACTATTATATCCTACTATATACCCTATACTTATAATTACTTTATAGATCTTATTAAGCTTAGGAGTAACTTCGTTATAAATTATAATCTCTAGGATTTTATTAAAGGTTAGTCTAAACTCTTTAAATAATAGTTATAACTTCCTTATCTAGGTCTAATTATTACTTAACTTTATCTAATAGGTTATAAGAGCTTTTAAAAGCTTATTAAATCGCTTTAATATCTTAGTATATCTTTATACTCCCTAGTATTATATCTAGCTCTTCTTTATTCTTAATATTATTAACTTACTAATTATCTCTTATAAAGTCTAAGCTTATTACTATATTAGGTCTATTAGTAATAGCCTCTATTTCCCCTCCTCTATAGGTAATAAGAGAGTATATTAATACTAAGAAGAAATAAAGTAATCTATCTTAGTAATAATTTCTAGGAACTAAGTAGTTAAGTCTCCTATATAAAATAATAGTAAGATATTAATCTTAATATTCCTAGGCTAAAGGACTCTATGAATCTAGTTCTATATATAATCTAGCGTTATTTAAGTCTTTAAAATAAAGGGAGCTCCTAGTACTAGGTCCTTATTATAAACGTTTTTAGGGAAAATAAAAAACCTAATATCTTAAATCTAATTACTACTAATATAAATATTATTTATAATTATACTTATAAACTAGGTTCTCTACTCTCTATTAGTAATCCCGCAGATCCCTATATTTACCCTAACTATATTAATTTATAAGCCTAGGCGCTTAATATAACTTTTATTAATAAAGTTAATAGTAGAGCTACTATAAATAATCCCCCTAATTAATATATTTATAAGGTTATAAAGGGTAATAGTAATCTACTAGTAGGTTATAACGAAGTCTAGGATAGTAATACGTCTTAGTAATAGAAGTAATACTAAATCCTAATCTTCTATTATAATACCTATCTTAAAGATAGGATTAATTATATAATAGTTAAATTAAATTACTTTAGTTTATAAATTCTTAGATAAGTCTATAGAAATAGTAGCTAAAGTTACTTAGCCTTTAGAATAGTTCTTATTATTATTTTATTAATCTCTTTATTCCTATAGCTCCTTATTACTCTCTCCTATCTTATTAAATTAATCTAGAAGTATAATATTAATAGGAATAAAAACCTCGTATACTTTTAAGTTATATCTATCCTTATACTTAGTAATTATAGCTTTAATAGCGTTATAAACTATTCTATTCTAATTAGGCTAGTTCTAATAAAGGAAGGCTTTAGGGATAGCTACCTTCCTATTTACTCTTTTATTATATAGCTTAAGGGTAAGAGTATAGCTAGTTTATAAATTACTATATTAAATCCAAGGCTTATCTTATTTATCCTATTTCTACTACTTAACTTATTCCTTAGGCGTATTTAATAATATAGCGTCTTTAGCGTCTTCTTTATTATCTAGGAGCTTTATAACTCTCTAAGTAATTTAAATAAGAGGGTTTTAAATTATAAGTAAGTCTACTATTTAGGGAGCCTAGTAATAATAAGTATTATAAGGTTTTAAATTATAACCTCTAGCTTTCCCTCTTTCTATAGTAATAATTTCTTCTATTAGGTTAATATAATAGTTCTTTAGCTTAAAGCTAAAGAACGTTATATTTATAAAGTTATATAATTAAGTAATATCCTTTAACAAATTTATAAAGCTAATAGATAGTTTAGAGTATATCTTATTATAACTAATAACTCTTATAACCTCCTCTAGAAGCTTTAGCTACTACTTTTCTACTAACTTACTTATACTAACTATATAATATATAAAGGTATCCTTATTAACTAGGATATACTTTAGAATTATCTAGCTATTAGTTAATTTATAGTTATAGCCTTTATTAATAATACCTATCTTAATCTTAGTGCTTATATCTAGGGTACTAATAAAGTAGTAGGGCGATATATAGTAGTAGACCCTATTCTAGCTAGCCTTAAGATACTTAATATAGCTAATAATAATATAGTTAATAGCGCTATAAAACTAGCAGGCCCCTATAGCTTAGAAAGGTATATATTATAGTAATTTATCTTACTAGAAGCCTCTATAGCCTCCTCTTACTCTACCTCTTCTAAATCCCTAGTATTACTAGTATTCTCTTAGTAATCCCTATATCTAGCTTATAAGTAAAAGTACTATTATTATTAGTATTAAGTCTATAAATAGTCCTAAGATTATTATTTATAAGGTTTAGTAGCTTCTATAGTATTTAGATTTAAAAGTATTATCTCCTTAGCTAGTAACTCTCCTAATAAGGGTTAAGATATCTATCTTATAATTAGCCCTATTAATATTTAGGATCCTAAAGTTCTCTATAAGAGAATTAATAATTAAGCTAGTAGTCTAGGCTATAGAGGGTTCTTTAGCTTTAGCCCTCTATTTTATTAGAATTATCTTTATAAGGACTTAAAGTATTATTATTAGTTTAGGCTTAATAAAGCTAGATAATTACTAAAGTTCCTAGTAGGTAGTAGACTATTTAATTAAAGCGTTTTCTATTATAACTTATTACTTTAAAATAATCTTAGTAAGCTAATAGCTAAGACTTCGGGCTATAGCCCTTATAGCTCTCTCTAAAAAGTAGTAATAAGTAATATAAATAAGCTTAGTATTAGTAAGTTCTAGGTCTCTACGCTAGATAGCTCTCTATTAAAGCTATTAAATAATATTAATTAATACTATAACTTAAGAAGGGTTATTATCCTTAATATAAGATCCTATAACTAGGTTCTAAAGGTCCTTATTAGGGTTTTAATAAGACTTAAGGTTTATAAATCCGAACTAATATAGAAGTTTCTCCTTAGCTTCCTTCTAGGTCTTAGCTTTATTAATATAAGATTTTACTATATCTTAATAATTAATAGAGCTATATATATAGACCTCGTTCTTTATATCTTTATTAGTCTTATAATAAAGCTTTAAAAAGCTCTTATAATTAGTAATAAAATTAGAGATATTAGTACTAATAAACTTAGGCGCTCTAATTAAATAGAGAGTTATTACTATAATAATAAGATATCTTATAAGGAGATTAATAGGGGCTTTAATATCCTAATTAGTATAACTTCCTTTAGGGGAATATAGAGTACTTAAGGGCGTTACTCCTATCCTAGAAGTAGGATTTATAGACCTATCTATATTATTATTAGAGGCTAGCTATCTTATAGCACGAGGTTATATCTTACTAAATAAAGCTCCTATAAATCTCTCTTTAGGCTATTTACCCTTATTAGAAGAAGATCTAGTATCTAAGTTAGCTAAGAAAGAAGAAGATATTATAGATCTACTTTAAGTCTTATTACTTAATATAGAAGGGTTTTCTAGATAACGCTCTTATCTTAGAAGAATTTATAGCTTTATTATATTAGTATCTCTCTAAAGTTAGTACGTTGCTCTTAGTACTTAGGGCTATAATAATAAGGGGTTTATTAATCTCTAGTTACTAATCTAGTTAATCTCGCTATACTTATTAGCTTAGTAAGACTACTAATCTCTATATTAGTATTATATATAGCTATCTTAGCTATATTAGCTATAACTCGCTAGTTAAATAATAGTAGTTATAATAATATATAAAAGGGTAAGGAAAGGAATATACTCACTAGAACCTACTAATAGTATAAAAAAAGAGAGAAAGGGAGGATTTTAAGGTCTATATCGTTCCTACCTTAATTCTATAAGAAAGTATAGCTATTATTATTCCCTTAAAACTAAGGTAAGTCTATAAATATCTTCCTCTCTTTAAACTACGTTTTTATCGTTATTTATATTATTATTATTCGTTAATTATAAATTTCTTAAGTTATTATTATATTTAAAGTAGATTAATTCTATATATATATATATTAATAGCAGGGATATATAGATATAGTAAAGGCACCTAACTCTCTAAGAAGCCTATAAAAGCTATTAAAAAGAGTAAAAGGATCTACCTCTAGGTATTATTAGAAAGGGCTAGAACTAATAGGAATTAGAAAGATAATAAATAATATAGCTCTACCTATAAATAAATAAGAAAATTAAGAGTAAGCTTAAAAGATATATAGGATAATTCGTAGATCTAATTAAAAGAGATTATCTAAATTAGGCGCGGATTTACTAAGAAAATACTTAAAAATAAGGTATAGGATTATTAAAGTATTAATTATAATAATATATATACTATCCTAAAGTCTACTACGCTCCTCTCTTCTATACTCTACTCTATAGTCTTCCTATAACGGGTCCGTGCGCTAAGGGAGTTTTCTAAAAGTTACGCAGCTAAGTCTATCTTATCCCATTCTAATACCTAGGATAATATTATTAATAACGAATTATCTACTCTTAAATCTAATATTAGATAGAATAAGGAACTAGGCGAGAATATATTAGAATAAGCTTATAATATAATAAAGGCTCCTTTAATCTAGTTAAATAATCTTATCTATTATATATTTTTACTAAAGGTATAAAGGTTAATCTTAAATCCTAGGCTAAGAAGCTTAGTTCTAAGACTACTAATAGTATCTCTAGTAACCTTAATTATTAGAAGATTAGGGGGTTAATCCTACCTAGTAGAGAACTAGCTTATAAGACTATATTATAAATATTTATAGTATATATTATCGCCTTTAATAACTAATAGGACTACTTATTTAGGGGTTAGAAGGATTTGAGAGATATACTAGGCGTAATAGCTATAATTATATATTACCTCTAAGAAGATATTGCTATTACTAATTTAGCTATCATAGGCGTTTATACTATAAAGCTCTATCATATCTAATACTAAAGCCCTTAAGCGGGAACTACTAGAACCTTTATTTATCCTCCCGAACTTAAGAAAGATATTATAAAGCCTAAGGTTATAAAGCCTAACATAGATATAGCTAATCTAGAAAATAAGAGATCTACTATTAGAACCCTAGCTCCTCCTATTATTACTTTACTAAATCTAATTATTATTAAAAAGACCTATTAAAGAGATTATATATAATAAGCTAACTATGCCTAGTAACCCCTAAGATAAGAATAGATAGGAGCCCTAGCCTAATTTAGCTATTAAGTAGCTTATTATTCTTAATATACCTAACTAAGGAACGGGGTTACTAACTAGTAAGTTAATATTCCCTAGCCCTATATTAAAGCCTAGATTAAGATTTAGTTAGTTTAACTTTTTAACTTATAATTAGTCTTTTTAAGTAGGGATAGTATCTACCTAATTAGATAGTAATACTAATACTATTATTCCTCTAGATATAATTAACTAACTAGGCATACTTATAATACTAACTAATACTACTAATTTAGCTAGACCTCTAAAGACTTTTAAATAACTCGAGGAGACCCTAGTAGCAAATAATAAGTCTAATACTACTAGACCTCTAAAAGCAGTTAATAAATTTAAGAACTATAGCTACTTAATTAATAATAACGATTTCGCAGCCCCCTTGTTATTATTTAAATTAAGTAAAGCTTAACCTAGTAATAGCTTTAATTCTAAAAGAATCCTATTTAAGTTTAAGTTGTCCTATTATAAAGCTAATAATCCTTAGAACTTTAATAATAATAAGATAATTAACTAACTAGATATTAACTATAAAGTAAAAGCAAATTATATTACGCGAGATTTCCTACTTAAGTCCTTTAATAACTTAGATTATAGCTAATTAGATATATTAATTAGAGGATTTATTATTAGATTTACTAAGGATAAGAAGAAAGAGATTTATAAGGAAGCTAATAACGCTATTAGATTAGCGCTAGCTAAGTATCAGACTTAAATTAAGCTCTATTAGATATAAGAGGTTATACTAGACTAGGGTATAAATTATTTAATAAGAAAGCATAGATTTATTAAGAATTAGGTTAGATAACTTAAGGAATTAGAGGTATTAAGAGTAATAATATTATTATTAATATCTACTACCCTATAAAAGTATTAAATAGTAACTAGTAGGGGTTCTACCTCTAAGGGATTTAATTTGTTCTAATTAACTTAATATATATTATTATAACTTAAAATAGAATAGAAACTAAAATAGATGTAGGTTTATTATAAAATAGTAATAGGATTAAAATTAGAATTTAGAATAGCTTCGGGTAGTTAGAATTAGCTTTTTCTGTTTATTTTCGTTTTCTCTTTTTATTAATACTATTAGGGGTAATAGAGTTATAAGTAGATATATATATATAGGGTAGGAATAATAGGGCGGAATTTCCTAGTTAGGGGGAACCGTAGCGAACCTATATTTAGCATATTTAACCTAGTTTAGAACTATAGTATAACTTAGAAGAATTATCCCCTCTTAGATATAACTATACCCGCCCTAACTACGAGGCATATTTTCTTTAGCAACTGGAGCTTGTTGGTTGGGTCTCTTGCTTCAAGGCCAGCCTCTAGTCAGTGTGTTGCGTGTCACCTGTCTGCTCTTCGTTTCCCGTAAAAGTTCAGTCCGGGTTCATCTCTTCGATTTGTGAGAGAGGGTGTGTATCATGCAGGCTGCAGAGTAAGTGCGCACACAGTTTGTAGCACTGCACCTGCCAGGACGGGAGAGCCAAATCTCGGGTGTCGGACAAGTCAGCCGTAGAGATTGGGCCGCCCTTCCTTTCTCTCTTTTCCAGCGCCTTCTTCATATATGCACTCTCTCAGTCTCCGTCATGATACGGCTGTATCCTGTCCCAGGCTACACAAGACCATGAGATAGTTCGATAAGAAAAATCAGGCTTTCCCCTCCGCCTGCAGGGTCCATCTCGCTCGCAAATGAAATGGCAAACATTCACAACTTCCCCGCTTCCTAGGCCACGTCTTTCTTTGCATTCCGGTCCAGCCCCCAACTGACCAACACAACAACTCCGCCAACCCATGTTTCTGCGGTGTAGCAAATTTGCTGAATATCAAAAGTACTGGCTGAGAGCCAATAACAACAACATTGGAGCCATCTCCGGAGCCAAGCTGTAGGGTAGCTGAAGAGGCGGTGGTCTGAGTGTTTATTGGATGGGGGAGGTGAAGTGGTGCATCCACTCAACCTCTCCTGGCACTCATGCCTCCTCTCTTTCACCGTACATGGGACCAACATGAGAAAGCAACCAATGCAACCTCATCATCTGCGCCGCCCGCTGCATGAACAGCCCGCAACCGCCAGCCGTCTGCATTCTATTGGTCCGTGACCTTGGCCGGAAAGACGGGTCTCTGATCTGCAGAGCCCGTCCAACCGTTGCACCGCCGAACCGTTCCGCTGGGACGGCTTCCTCCATGTCCACCCGTACATGATTTGCTTTGCTTGTTTGCCCTCTGGCAGTCAGGCTGCGGACGGCAGTTAGGTTCCCATACACTCAGAAGTTTGAAATATATCGAAAACTGCACATTGGCGTCTGACGATGACGTTGATTCGTGCTCTTCTGAGAAAATCTCTTCAGCTATTGCACTGTTAAACACTGAGACTGCACCAACCCTCCAGGAGTCCGTTCGTTGTGAGTTTGCGACTGCAGAGCGAGAGTTCTTGTTGGTACAACGTCTCTTCCGAAGTGGATGTAATCCATATCGGATGCAACCGCGGAAGACTGTTGGTGTGCCCGGGTTAGATCCAACCCTAGCCAGGGTTCCGAAGGTGCAAATGCTCGCTGCGCTTTTCTCGGCTTATGCAAAGCAAAGCACTGCTTTTTTAGGCTAGAGTAAGCAAATTTCGCTTACTATAGTAATCTCTATATAAACTGAAATTAATTAGCTCTAAACGAACTCTAAGTTAAGGGCTAGGGCTTCTCCTATATATAAGTTAAGAATATCCCTCTCTAATTATACTAACTCCTCCTCTATAAGAGACTCCCACGTTACCTATAGTAGTAGCTATAAATACCCTCCCTCCTAGGCGCGTAGCTATTTAAGCACTCGACTATTTATATATATAAACGTAAGCCTATTAGTAATCTCAGGAGCTAATTAATTGCGAGCTGAATTATATATAAAATTAAGTGCTAAAAAGCTTCTCTCTAATAGGACTAAAGTTATAATATAGCCTAGTATTCGTAGCGCTAATAGGGCTAGTTTCGAGTTCTAGACTTATATATACTTCTACGCCGTGAGTAGGCTTTATATAAGCGCCTAAAAGGGGGTTATTAGGTTAAATAATAGGCCTATAACTACGTAAAGGTCGAGGATCTTAATATAATAAGCGTTATAATAAGTAGTAGTTAGGGTAAATCTCTCTAGCTAATTAAATATAACTACCTACTTATTATCGCTATATATATACTACATATTAGAAGGTAGGAGGGTAGATATAATAACGTTAATATTAGTAATTTATTTTGCCTAGTAGGCGTTAAATACTCTAAATATCTCTACCTAGTCGACTTAGTACGCGTTAGTAGCGCGGCGCGCCTCGTAGTAGTACTAAATACCCTCCTAATAGGTAAGTATATAACTAGCGTGGGATCGATTGGTTTCCGACGTCTTAATAGCCTTATTAATAGGTCTGAGTAGGTTAATAAGAGTCTCTACGCGGAGCTAGAAAAATTCATCGCTAATAATACTAATTAGTATAGTAATACTACTAGCGTTACTATCCCTTATAATAGAGCCTCGCTAGCTAGTAATATTATCGAGGTAGATATAGTTAAGGAGGGCACCCTTTAAATAGAATACTAATAATAGGTAACGCTCTATACTTCCCTATTAGGTAAAAGAGGAAGTAAGTAGGGCTTTAGGCTTACTATAAATAGTAACTTAGAGTTACTAAAGTCAGGCTAACTATAACTGTGAGGTGCGGAAGTAACTAATAATACTTAAGGCCTTCTTAATAATTAGTCGCTATAGAGATAGCTTTATAATATTGCTAATAAGAAGGTTTAGCCCGTAGGAGTCGTAGAGAATAGGAATAATATACTTAAGGCCTAGTTAACGAGCAATCTCTTAGTATAAAGCCCTTATAGTACTATTCGTATTAGTTATAAAGCTATTAATCCGCTTGAGGTTAGGAATACCCTTAACTATAGAGATCTCTTTAAGGATAGGAAGGAGCTCTTAGGTACTCTACGTTATGCTATAGGAGCGGTTAGTAGTTACCTATATATGCTAGAAGAAGGTAGTACTACTAGGTATTATAATAGAGATATTAATAATACGATTATTAGCGTTATCTTTAGAGCTATTAAAAGTTATATTAATATAGGGCGAAGCTTTAATAATAGCCTTAACTTTATAGTAGTAGTTATTATAGATACGAGGTAAATATACCTCGCGGAGGTTATATAATAATAGCGGCTTCTAGCTAGGTCGAAGTAGCGTAGTTAAGTCGTAGGTCTAGTCGTTTTTATAGAAAGTAAAGGGGCGACTATTAGCGAAGATAGAAAGAGCAGCGTAATAGTTTAGCCGGTCTATTAGGTCTCTAAAGGTATTATTAACTATAACTATAGTAATAAGGGCAGCTATAATTAGTAGTTAGGTACGGGTTTAGTATTCGAGGTATTATAGGTAGCGATCGAGATGCTTCCTCTGCCGAGAGATACTAACTATAGTAACCTAGCTATAGTATTTATACTACTCTTTTTAGTCCTTATCGTTATAATCGTAATATAGGCGAAACGACTACTTAATAATAGTAGTTTTAAGGCCTCTTAAAGCTATCGCGACGTTATTAGCGATAATAATAATAATAGCAGAGCGTTATTAGCAATAATAATAATAGTAGTAGAGGTAGTGTTATAGGAGGGAAAAAAGAGCTTAAAAGTTAGCCTAACTGCGATTATTAGGTTAGGTTAGCCTTATGCTAGCCTAATTAGGCTTAGTTTAGTGTAATGTCACGCTTTTATCGCTTTTTTAGGCTAATGCAAAAGCACTGCTTTTTTGGGCTAAAGCAGAAAAACTCGGAACCCTGACCCTGGCCCGTCCTGCGTGAACCAACTTGCTCTCGCCCGTCGACCGTTTCCTTTCAATCGCCTGTCCGGGAAGGAATCAGCGCCCACATTTGTCCATATCCTTCAAGAGTCCAGCCCAACCGGCCACCGTCGTATATCCAGCCTGCTGGATAATGTGACGCGAAAAAAATGCTTGACGGTTTCCCCCAGGGCATCTGCCGCCTGCCGCATTGCACTTGTGTGTGTGTATGTGTGTGTGTGTGTGTGAGAGAGAGAGAGTGTGTGTATAATATCCCCAAAGTTCCCTACGCCGCGCTTCGCTCTTTTCTATCCTTCTCCCCTTCCTCCAGGTAATGCCTGACCAAACAATGGTAAAAGGTCCGCCACTGTCGCCTGTCAAGTGAGAATTCACGAAAAGGAAAACCACAATGACAGGCGACTGCGCCGTGAACAACCCCTCCTCCTCTTTCTCCTCCTCCTGCTTCTTGAACAGCGGCTTACTCGACTATGAGCCCTCGGCAGCCGGCAGCGCCATCTTCTTGGCGACTTTCGCCCTGTTGGTGCCGTTGACTTTGTACCAAGGCTACCGGTTCAAGACGCCTCTTTTCGCGTCCACCCTGGCTATCGGCGTCCTGTTGGAGGTCTTGGGATACGCGGGGAGGCTGAGGCTGAGGGGTCACCTCGCCAGCCAGACGTCGGTTTCTCTGTTTCTTCTCGGGACTGTCCTTGGACCGACCTTGATCTCGGCCGCCATATTCCAAGTGCTTCCCCATATCGTCGCCTTGTACGGACTTGGGGTTGGTTCCACTCGTCCCCTGGTCACCGGATTGTTTCTCGTCTTCGCTCTGCTGCTTGTCATTGCGCTGGAGATTGCTGGCGTTGTTGCTGCCGTGTTTGGACTCGGAGGCGTTCAGGTGAGAAGTGACCTGTCTCAGCCTAGTTAACGAATGCTAAAAGAAGACGCAGTCGACTACCATCCTCCTCGCAGGCCTAGGCGTTCAGACGGCGGCGCTACTTCTCTTCGTCGGTCTGTACCTTTGGTTCACGCACAAGATCCCAGACCCAAAGCACGTTGCTGTGTACCAAGCACCGCGGTTCAGGCATTTCGTAAAGAGTAAGCTTATTCACATTGGTCCGTTGTCCACCAAACTGACTATGTGCACCAGTAATGCCTACGCTTGCTGTCGTCTTAGTTGCACACACAATCTACCGCATCGTCGAGTACAGAGAAGGTCTCAACAGCTCCCTCGCCCAGACAGAGGCTGCGTCGTTGATCATCAGCGGTGCCCTTCCTTTGCTCGTATGCATAGCTCTGTGCATCTACCACCCAGGCGCTGCCTTTGGCCGAGCGTGGGGCCTGACGTCCCCAGGATTCCGTCGCCAATCGCTGCGATCCCGTCGTCGTCAAGGCTCGACGCCTCTGCAGTCTCCGACAACGCCGTGGGACAGACACAAGGGGCCCCGTCAGCCCGGCTTCACAGCCTCGAGGTTTCCTGAAAAGAAGATGTCGCCCGTCGGCGTCGGACCGGTGCCCTTGAGAGAGTCCACCATGGCGAGCAAGGTTGCTGGAAGTCCCGGCGAGAGGTCGGTGACGTATCCGAGCCCGATCGTCGAGAATCACAAGTTTGATGCGACACGTTATCAGTCCGCCGTACCACCTTCGCAGAGGTCGCCGCAGGCGTTCCAGTCGTCGACGGCGCAGAACAGCAAGAGGTCGTCGAGTCAGAACCACCCCATGGTGAACAGTGAGGAGTTGTGGTAAAGAAGGCCGGTTTTGCACGTGAGCGTTGGTGTTGATTTTAATGTTCTTTCCTGGAAACGGCAGTTGATGAGGTTAAACGGGATGCCCCCCCTTGAGGCTGCATGGCGTTTTATTGACTTTCTGGTGGACTATTGTCGATTGTCGCGTTACATATACCGGAAGACACCATTCCCGTACTTAAGTTGGGTGGCCAGAGTTGATCTCAGTTTTGGTAGTTACAATCCTTAGGATCTTTCAAAAGTGGATGGCGGTTGATTGACCAATGTTCGTTGTCAAAAAGCTCATTATTTCGGAAAGACCGATCTTGCGAAGCAATCATTCATAACTTCGATACCACGCCCAGTTCCTCCCAAAAGCATACGCCAGCCCAAACAGCGCGCCTCCAATGTGCTCGGCGTGCCCCACGCCAGACTCCATCTCGGTACCAAGACAAAAGACATTCGCGTAGCGAGAGCATGACCTAGGTACCCGAAAGCCAGACTCTGATCCTCGGGTACATGACAGCCAGCGCCGTGCCGAGGCCCGTGAGAATACCGCTTGCCCCGACGGCCGTGTTTTCCGCATCGTCTTTCCCGAGCGCTGCCGCCGTCGCGCGTTGATCGTTTTGGCCGCGAGACCGCTCCCAATGGCGAGAATGACGAAGCGCACCGACGAAGTTCCCATGAGATAGAGGTTCTTCGCCTAAGTGTTGTACGCAGACCTCGAGCTGTCCCCGGCTGCCTTGGAGATGCATTGTGCAGGAGGTAACGCGAAATCCAGCGTGCCTCAGCTGGTTATTTACCTGTTACTTACATCACAAGCACCTAAGACAAGACATCATCGGCGCGTCAAACCGGCAGCCTCTTCGCCCATAGAAGGGCGGCAATCTGGCATGCTTCGGTTGAGAGGGTCTATAATACCATACAAGAAGTCCAGTAGCGACAGTGGCCCGGCTCAATCCATATCCCCCCCTGCGTTAATACTTCCTTCGTGATTCAAGCAGAAGTACCATCCAGTGTCCTGTACTCCAGAAAGTTTTTGACTTGGGGGGAAAAAAAAAACTTATTGATATCTCCCGAGGAGTAAATGAAGTGGAAAAAAAGAAGAGTTCTGTTTGATGAATTCCCTGGTCGCAGTACGCCTATGCTTGCTTATTGCTGTTTCGAAAGTCCTTCCGATACTTCATGAGAGTGAGTTATTTGTACAGAGGGCGATAAATTCCCCGCCGGGAAATAATGAGTGATCAGTTGTTTAGCTTCCTCTCAATCTTCCACGGCAACCTCGTCGGCTGGCTTCGCACTATTGGATAAACTGGTTTTTACGTTGCCCCTGGCTTTTTCCTGACTCTCGACGAAGCGGTCCCAATGCGTGGGATCAAGCGCCCTAAGTCCTTCGCGGACCTGATCGCGATCCTCATGGAAGACACGCATGATCCCCTTTTGTTCGACCTTCTCGGTCAGGTCCGCGTCGTCAATCTCTTCAATCATCTGGTGGAGCATAGCGGTGTGTTTGGGATCGAGACCAACTTCGAGGACGCCAGTGAGCAGACCGTAGTATTCGGGCTTGATGATGCCGGAGCGGATCTTATGACCAGCTCTGTGCATTCTGCCTTCTTCCTCAACAAGAGCCTTCGATGTGTGCGATAGCGTCGAATTTGTGCGCGGAAGACCAGGTCGTACTTGGAGGCCGGTCTCGTCCTCGGGGTCAGATGGGATAATGCCCTGGTCAGGGTCTTCGGTTGATGACAAAGAGGTGCCAAGCCTGTCGCTCTGGCTGGGAAGGGTGCTCTCAGAAGCTTCATCCGTAGATACACGAGTTTCAGGGAACTCGTCCTCGAATCGATTGATGATATTAGCGAGTGTCGTATCGAGGAACATTAGCTTGCGCAAATTATGCTCGTCCTCTTCAGGACTGACCCTAGCCTTGGACAAGGCAGGTTGCAGGCGTTGACGGATTTTGCGGGCGCTCCCAAGTAAATGTTTTGACATATCCTTGGCTTTTCCGGGTGGAAGCTTGGGCCGAGGACTGGTTGGTACGGAAACACCGTCTTCGAATTCTCGAATGAACTCGCCAGACTGTCTCCGGGACTCGTCGCCTCTGTTCTTAAGACAGCAAGTGAGAGCCTTAACGACTCCGGTTCCACCAATGACATAATCATCATCAGGAGCGGATTCGTTGTCTGAGGAATCATCCCTAAGTACGTCATGGCCGACGAGATGTGCGAGCACATCGGGGTAACGAGGGATCGGGCCGCCCGGTTGAGGTTCTTGAGACTCGGCCAGCGCGTTTGACAAAACAGCGCTAATGTCCCCGATCGGAAAGGTCTCCATGTTTCGCAAGCAGTAGGCCACCACCTGCTTGGCCAATGCTTTTACAATTTCGCCGGAGTTGTCGCTTGGGGGATCAATGTCCACACATACGATCGTCTTGGAGACCCTAGTGGCAGCGAGGAAAGACGCATACAAGGCGCAGGCTTCTTCCTGAGCCTCCTCAGTCTTTGCATCTGTGAGCTTCATGAGCTCGGGATTCTCAAGGAAGCTGATGTGGGCAAGTAGCTTTGCTTCTGGTAGGATCTCTGCAAGAGCAATCGCTTGTTCTGAAGTCATGGCAACATCGGCAAGGTGGATGCGACGCAGACCATTGAGCTTAGGGATGTACCTGTGAAATGTTAGCCGATATGACATACTCCTGGGATATGAGCTACTCACTTGCGCAGAAGACCAACAGCACTGGGATCTGATTTGCAGAGATCCCGGTTGTGCGACAGGTCGATAAAGCGGAAATCCTTCAGTTGCGCCAAAGCTGGAAAGATTTTGCATAGCGAGCCAGGTTTCAAGTTGCACTCAGCCAGACTGAGTGCCCACAAAGAGTCCTTTTCAGTAATTGCGCCGGCAATCACATCCATGTGATCCCGAAGATCATTGCCTCCCAAGTCAAGGCCTTCGCAAGTGCTCTGAGAAAGGTACCTGGCTACATGTTGCAAGCCCTTATCGTCAATATTGTTGTGAGCAAGACCAAGTCGCTTGACACCGCACTTGTTAATGCCGTCTATGATCACACCTAAGTCGTCTGGATTAAGATTGGTTTCCCCCAGGTTGAGCAGCTCCAGTGTGGATCCAGCAAGTCTCTCGCCAATTGCTTTGGAGAAAAGTGTGGCAGAAACATTATGAGGCTTATCGTCTGTGGAGTGTCGCAAAAGGTGATGGCTGTGTTCGTTCTTAGCGGGCTGAGTTGGCCGGGGGAATGATATTGTGGACACGTCCAGAAATTTGAGCGTTCGACAAAGGTAGGTAAAGAGGCAAATGTGCTTCCAACCTTCTGGGCCAATCTTATTGTTCTTGAGCACGAGGCGCTCAACAAATCCTCCCTGGATGGCGAGTCCATCAGGCTGGGTGTGCTTCCGCCGCCTGGACTCTGGCTTCTTTGTAGCCAATAGGCCCGCAAGAATAACCCTCAAGCCCTCATCCGACAAACCACAGTTCTCAAGAATAACCTCCTTGACTGGTACAACTGCCAAGTAGTCTCCCAAAGTAACCAAATCCGCCAGTTGCATCCAGTAGCCCGTGAGATCCAATTTTTGCACCATTCCTATGTCGGAAGAACAGTTCGTAGGGTTGCTCAATTGTTCGGTGATCTTTTTAAGAATGGGCGTTTCTCTCAGCTGGCAGCAGCGCCGGTATATCCTGACAGGGTTCGTGGTGGGAGACGCAGTTGTCTTGGGTGTCGCAGCTGGTGTGCCTTCACTGGAAGAGTCGCTGTCGTCCAAATGAATTTCTATCGGGATCTGTCCATTGGCCTCAGCCAATTTCCGCTTTTTCTCCTTCCTAGCTTTTCTTTCCTCTTCGCTCTTCTTTTTCTTCTCCTTCTTCTTAGTTTCCTTTTCCTTGCCGTCCGCTGGAGGGTTCCTGTTGTTGGCATCGCACTCCTTTCTGTCCTTGGCGGGATTCGTCCCTTCTGCCTCTGGCTCCTTAGGCACGGGCTCGCCTGTTGTATGAATAAGTCCATCTCGCTCCTTCTGCTCCTCGAGAGATTTTGGGTTCTTCAGTGCCTCGCCCTCTCCCTTTTCAGTAATTTTGCGAGTCTTTGACTTTTCGAGAGGCTTCTTGACGGGCGCATCATTGTCGGCATATTTGGGCATCGGTGCAATTTCAACGTCGACACTAAATGCGACTCTCCGGAGTTTCGCCTGATGCAGGTCCGTGATCCGACAGCGCTCGCGATTGTGGTCGACGTTCAGTACTTTCCTCTCGACCAAGCCGTGTGTCCCTTTCGCGCCTGGTGACAAGACGCCGCCGGACGAAGATAATCTACGGAAGACCCCCAGGAAGCCAGCCTGGCCGCGGCCGGGAGGTGCTGGTATGTAGGGCTGATCGCCGTCATTTTTGGCAGCATGCGGGAGGACGGCGTTCTTGACGGGAGTCACCTTCGGAGGCGTCGTACCATAGTCCTTCGGTGGGGTGTTCTGGGGCTGCTGGTTTGCTTGAGAATTATTGCCGTTCGGAGAGGAGAACTTGGACGAGATGTTGGAGAACCAGGAATTGCGGCGCGAAGGCGGGGTGCCGTTCGGACCTGTTCTTTCGTTCGAGGGACTCCTGCCTATTGGGGGCCGGCCGACGGGAATGGGCTTCGCGCCTTCTATGCTGCCTTTTGCAGCATCAGTTGTGCCATTGGTGTTGTCATTTTCGTTGGAATTGCCATTAGCTGCCGGCTGGCCGGTGGTCGGAGAGGGCGGTGGTGGTGAATCTCTCGGGGCAGACGTCGAAGGTCTTCGAGCTGTGGAGGGTTTCGACGCTTTGTCTGTAAGTCGCATTGTGAATTAGTAGAAAGAATATTGCAAGGAATTTTGGAAAAGGGCAAGATGCGCGGGAAGCAGGAGATTGGAAAGAGGGAATGATGGGCTGTCGGATAAATCCACCAGAGGAGACCCAGAGATCTGGTGTCCAACGACCAGTGGCGAGCTCCTGTAGGCCAGTTGCTTATCTGGGTCGACTTGGCTCGAGGGATGCGGGTGCGGTTGGCTCTGGCGTAGGCGAGCAGCGCGGGTGCGCGACTGGGCGACTGGGCGACTGGGGGCAACGGCCACCAGCCCTGGAAAATGAGGTCAGATGGGACATCATTTGCGTACCTTTTGGAGAGCCGTGGGTCATCCAGCTAACATCTAGTCCATGAACCTGGTCCATAATGTATGTCGCAAGTATGTACAGAGTAAGAGAAGTCGGAGACGGAAGGCCGCGATGGGCCAGGAAGACGAGACCGTCCGACTGGAAGCGTAGAGACGATGTGTCTGTTGGGAAAAGTGACGGGTGATTTTTTCTTCGCGCGGAGGAAGGGAATGAATGGGTAGAGGTGAGTTCAGCCCCGGCGGCGGATGACTTTTTGCTGAATTCGAAATGGGAGGGACGCGGAAGGTGGAGGGTACTTTCGTTATTGCTTTCCCCGGGATGCTGGGACGGTGACGGCACTGGCAGACGGTACATAATTAGGTGCTGGGAAAGCCGAGAGCAGGTAGGATGGAACTCGGGACTTGAACCTGGACTTGTATTAGGTGTCGGGAGGTTAGGGTCGGCAGTCTTACCCAAGTCCTTGAGCGTCCTACTGGTGTGTCCTCGCAGCTCTAGGGAAGGAATGGCCGGAGGTGGCAGCTTTGGCGGGGTTCATTAACCTTTTTAGAGGAGGAGAATCTCGTCATTGGCAGAATATGGGCAACGCCATGGCCCAGATTGGAGACAGCACGCCTTGGCTTTCAATCTCTTTCACACAAATTACGGACAGCCCTGAGACTCGACTCGGGTACCCTCAGTCGCTTGTCACGCAACCAAAGTACCACTGCGTAAGCAGGCGATGGAAGCCTAAGGAATGGAAAACGCACAACTTCTCAGCTCACAGGTACCTGGCTTTGGAAACTGCCCGTTCCAGGATCTTGGCCATCAAACGACACCCAGAGAATGCGGCTACAACTATCGGACGGATATGCGGTTGTCGTGCAATTCTACGTAGGGACAACGGCCACGTTTCGTTTCTCCTGGTGCCTTTTGCCACCCCGCAATGTTCAGCCGCAAGGGGGTAATTCCACTTTCTTATACGAATTTAACCTATATCATGTGCTCTACTATGCACAACACACTTGATATACTACCCGGAAAGCTACTGCTGCCTTCCACTCTTCCGCGTTCGCAAAAGCCACATTTCGTTTCTTTCCTTAACTATCGCGTGTGTTATTCTCCTCAGCTCTCTCCCCCACGGCCGCCGCCCATGATCCAATATTAGATCTCCCAATGCTAGCCAAAAAGCTAACATCAATCGTGGCGCGTCAGGTACCCCCAGATAGTATCCTAGCAAGCGGGTGACAAATGAAGCAGCGCACTCTGAACCAGATTTTACCTGATATACTTATGATATCCCAGGTTTGTGCGGAAGGGAGAAGTACAGTTGTTAGGAAGGGTGCGCCGATTTTTTTGTCACCAGCCTGACTACCTTAGGTAGTGACAACCGGCGCCTGCTACACCAAGCTTACCAACGGCTCATTGCTGGTTCATTAGGATAGCTAATACATGGCGAGAATAGTGTACACCGGCGAGAGTGAGTCGAGGAGAACGTTCCTTGTGTTTCTTTCCTTGCGCAAGTACCCCTATGGGACCTCCGTAGCCAGTGGATTGCTTCGACAGCCTTCTGGTCGGATGATACTGTAGCTGAAGTAGGTACTGCCGTGCGTCACAACCTGTCAATGGGGATTATTAACGTCAGAAGCCGTGATTTTCCTTTCCTTTTCGTTTTCCGTCGGCCTTCCGTCTTGTGTTCATGTCGTGCTCCCATGAACCTGGAGTCCTGGACCCTCCAAGAATTTGACTCGACGTGACCAGACGCGACTTGCCGCTTCTCACCCGCACTACTGGACCGAATCGGTGTTCGTCGCCGGCCATCTTGCAGCGTGCAACTATAACTAGAACACGCACTCCTGCACTATCCATTAACAAGACGTGGACGAGCCAGTCTCAAAGTTCACCTTGCTTTACAAGACACCCACGAACTACGTACTTGGGCTCCCATCTCTCCATTCCAGCTGTGAGACATCCACGATGCTAAGCCTCCGGGCATGCTAAAGGCCGCGACATGTTTAGGTTCACACTTGCCTTTTGCAGCCGTTGCTGAACTCCACGCTTGGCCCTGCAGCATTCTGTTGGCGGGCAAAGGCGATCAGGGTCCAGATGCTCTCCACGTTTGCAGTAACTGACAAAGAACTGGTCCCTGGAACTCGATTACGCTGGCATCGCTTTCTGCTCTGCTGTCCACACGGACCTCATCTCCAATTTAACAAGTCGGCTACCGACTAACCGCTCCCTGAGCATCGCAAGATCACGAGGACCGAATCCGAAGGAGCGGACATCGCGGTTTAGGGGGCCTCCCCTGCCACCATTCGGCGTTATCTCCATCCTTTTAAGGCAGAAAGACGGACACCGCCGTACAAAAAACCGATTGGACCATCCACCCTGAACCCTGCAAATCGGTCAGGCAGGGCAAGGCGCTCTCCTCTTATTCTGCAGCAACGCCGGTTCTCGTCCTAAAGATTGCCGTTCTAGGTAGCAGTTGCCTTTCCAATTTTCGCTGCGAGAGGAATGATGTGCTTCGGGTGTTCTTGGTGGAAATCCGCCCCGCCGTCGCAACCCTTCCCGCCTATTCCGAAGTTCCCGCGCGCGAAAATTGTTGACTGACGAAATGTTGTAGTACCTGATCTAAAGGCTCTCGCATCAAGACAGTCTCGCAGTGCCCCTCTCTTTTGCCTCATATCGCTTTTCGGACACTTTGTGGGAATAGCCCTCGCGACACTCCTCTACCACGCAGTAGCAGAAGCGCGGTCAAGGGGCGGATACAATAGTGTAAAATTACCTCAGTTTCAATATCGTTCGACTGCCCATCCCAACATCATCGTTCCTCCGAGCCCCCGTCAGATTCAAAGGGCTAGAGCGCGATGCTGAATACCTGCCGCCTGGGCATGTGCCAAACCTACATTGTGAAAACAGAAACAAGCCCGCAGATGCCATTGCTTGATTCTTGACTGAGATCGTCACTTTTCAATGACTCTCTGGCGTGATCTGATATCATTGGTGCTGCCCTGCGGGGTCTCGTGCCCTTCTTCTTGGCCTCTATCACGCGTCTTGATGTAACCTCTGGAAAGCCCAGCCAGGCTCAACCCGATCCGAACCATGCCACCGCCTACGACCTGGTCCTAGGCTGTCTCAGCGAGCATTCAAGCGTTTGCCCTCGCGCCCTCACTGAGGTTTATGCATGGCGTTGTCGCGTACATACGACGCGCCATTGAGTTCGCCAGACCGGTTAGCTGGGTCCACATCTCACTGGATCGTTCAGGCGTCGACTTCAAATGGTATTTTGACGTCTGGCATTTGGGATATCTTATTGAATTGTGTAGAGTTCCTTTCCCTTGGCCGTCATAATCCTCCTTTCCGGATTTTGTTTTTGCCTCATAACTCCCAGTTTAGACTTGCAAAAGCCAAAGTCAATGCCATAACGTCAAACATGCCCGACCTGATGCTGTTTCCCCACGTGAATGAACTAAACCGCTAGATACACCAAGTTTACTCCGCACGGAGCTCAGCAATGCGCTCCTTGACGCGCTGCTCCTTCTGCTCCTTAGTGAGGCGGGGGGTCTTGTACTTCTTGGACTCGGCCTTCCACTCCTCCTTGCTCTTGGTGGAGCGCTCAGGCTTCTTCCAGGGGTCCTCACGGATGGCGGCGTGGGCCTCGGTGTAGAGGTCCTCGAGACCCTCGGCCTCGATGTCGTCATCGACGTACTGCTGGAACTGGGACTTGAAGCGCTCCTCGTCGTCGTCGGCGAGGGTCTCCATGTACTCAGCGACGTGACCACCGAAGATGTAGTTCTTCAGGGTCTCGGCGTCGAGCTCCTTGGTCTCCATGTCGTAACCGGGGAAACGCTTCTCGGAGTGGGGGACAAAGATGCCACCGTCGGAGGCACCCTTCATGGCACCGAAGACACGGGCACCGGTGGAGGTGCGGTGGAGACCAACGTCGAGGAAGGCCTTGAAGGGGCGACGCTCGCCGTCGTCGGTCTCGACGGCCTCGGTGAGGGTGTACTCACCATCGGGCTCCTCGACACCAGTGAAGGTCTTGTCGATGCCGAGCTTGGAGAGAGCACGGCGGGCGATCAAGAGACCGGTGGCGTAAGCGGCAGCCCAGTTGGTGAGACCGTGGGTAATACCGTAGGCGGGGAGCTCGTGGGCGTAGGCAGCGACGAACACCTTGTCACCAGAGATCTCGGAGGTGACGATCTGCATGATGATGTCGCGGTTGGTGAAGCGGACCACAAGACGGTACTTGGGGGCACCGTACTTGTTCTTGGCCTGGGTGATCAAGCGCTTGCGAGCATAGTAGTCGGTCTTGCCCTGCTGTCTGCGCTTGTACTTGGTCTGGAAGCGGCTGCGGAACGAAGACAAGTCAGCAACCCTGCGACACCGTTGCGAGGGTCAGACGGTGCGGCGGGATACTAACCTGTAGTACGCGCTGTTTTTCACCAACTTGTGGAAAGGCTGTTACATTTGAAAATCCCGAGTCAGCAATTTGCGCTTCAGATTTGGCCCTCGATCCGAAGCATCTTGCTTTGACTCCTTGACCCAAGAGACATTTCTTTCTGCAGCTAGGGCCATGCCATTTTTTTCGTGGCAGAGGTGGTCGTCGTTTTCATGTCTTCGACCGAAGATGGTGGTCATTGGCTTCAATCAACTTACCATCTTGACGGTTTTGGCTGGCGGGCGGTTGGCTCAGCTAAATTGTCGATTTGGTGTTGTCGTGGGTTGTCGATCGAGGAAAGGACAGACTTCGAGATTTCAGATGGCCGCGATAAATTCTGTGGGTGAATTTTCCTGGCAGCCCTAGCGGCTTGCCCCACCACCGACCGCCCACGTTGCCGGTCAAATCGGTCGGGGACGAGTCACGTGGGCAAGCAAGGAAAGCTGGCTGGTGACGAGTCACGTGAGCCCCTCACCGGTTTCCTCCATAGTGGAATCGCAATTGTTACACTTACTTTGGGCCGAGGTCCACCGGGAATCGTCACCGAGGTGGGGGCTACCTTATTTTCCCCCAGGTTTCGGCCCCGGCGTACATATCATCTCCGCCTCCAAAGCGACGCATCGATCGTAGTACAATTAGGTGATGCAATCTCATTTACTTTCAATCATGCAGTCACTGGAAGAGTCCCGTAATTTCTTTGTGGATCATGTTATTGAAGCAGTGGACGACATGAGCGGACAAAAGCAACCGAAAGTCATACTGTTCGACATTGGCGGAGTGTGTGTAAGTGGAACTCTCTGACAAGGCACTGAGCATGCTTCAAGACCCGCTGTGCAGTACATCTGAAGGGTGGTATCTCACACTGGTTCTTCTTTGGCTGACCAAACCAGGTCGTCTCACCGTTTCAATCCATCCTCGACTACGAGCTCAGTCTGGGTATCCCACCAGGATGGGTCAATTATTCCATCTCCAAGACGAGTCCTTCGGGGTTCTGGCATCGACTGGAGACGGGCTCCATCCCCATGGACGAGACCTTTTTTGAAGGCTTCAATAAGGACCTTCATGACCAGGGCCGGTGGGAGGCTTTCTTTACCGCACAACAGGCCAAAGACCCATCGCTGCCCCAAACGATCCCACCACTTCCGGCCATTGACGGTGAATACCTATTCAACACCATGATGACCAATTGCATACCCCCGGATCCTTGGATGTATCCTGCTCTGAAGAAGCTCAGGGCTAGTGGCAAGTACATTCTCGCGGCACTGAGTAATACTGTCATATTTCCAGAGGGCCACAGACTATGGCGGAAAGATTTCTTCGACGATCCTGTGCGCAGCCTCTTCGATGTCTTCATCTCATCCGCACATGTTGGGCTGCGTAAGCCTGATCCAGAGATGTACAAGCTCGCTCTCAAGACGGTTAATGAGTACGCGGCAAAGAACGCGGAGTCAGAGAGAGGCAGGACCTTGGGTTGGGCTGACGGCATCAAGGCGGAGGACATCCTCTTTCTCGATGATATTGGCGAGAACCTGAAGGAGGCGAAGAAGCAGGGCTTCGGTACCGTCAAGGTCCATTTGGGCAGGACATACGAAGCTGTAGAAGAATTAGAGAAGGTAACGGGCTTGGCTTTAGAAGGGGATCATCCAAAGATTCCCGTTAAGCCGAACTTGAAGGGCGGTGGGAAGGCGAAATTGTAAATGTCCGATAAACTTAGAATCTTGCTAGAAGGTCGGCCTAGTCTGACGCGTTTCGGGCAACATAGACATATACGGCATCCACATTCTCAATCTTGCCATCAACCGCGTCCTTCTCCCACTCTTCGCGAAACAAGGCCCTGGTCTTGTTCTTGAATTCCTCTGTAGACATATTGACCATCAAAGGAGTTCCAGTTATAAAGTCAAACTGCTCGTCAACCTGGTCCATGCCATAATACGTGGTCCCCTGACCAGTGAGTTCGTCCATCAGCTCAATCCTCCCCACGGTGTATCCGGCCTTGTCCAGGATCACCTTGAAAGAGTTCCTTTCCTTGATCCAGGTCCTGTTACTAGGGAACCTTGTACCCAGCCTGCTCGCCGCACGCTCCAGCAAGAGGCCAATTTTGAGGTTATTCTCATGGGTGATGTCAACGATCAGCCTCCCGCCGGGCTTAAGATAGTACCGCCACCTCGTAACAACCTTTTCTTGGTTGTCGAGGAGTACGAAGGCGCTGGAGCACACTATCACATCGAATTTCTGACCCTGGAGCTCCGGCAGGGTATCAAGGTCGGTGATATCGTGATTGTGTAGTTGAATACTCGCCTTCGGCTTGAGGCGCTCTTTCTTCTCCCTGGCTTTGGCTAGCATAGCATCGGTGATGTCGACGCCGACTATTGCACCACTCTCGCCTAATTGCTCAGCCGCGATGAAGATTTCGAGGCCAGTGCCACAGGCAAGGCTCAGTAGTCGTTCGCTAGGTTAGACATCTGTTATAAACAGGTGCGGTGCAGAGTAATAGAGTTAGTATAGTTAGGTATAGCTAATATTAGATATTCTTCTCTAGCCCTCTAGTCTACTAAGTAAGGGCTAGAGGGCTTATCTAGTAATTACCTAGTAGCTCCCTATATCTCCTAACCCCTATAGACTTCCCTACTTAGCTTACTAAGCCCTTTTCCCTATAATATTATCCTAGCTTATAATATAATCTACCCCCCTAAACTAGTCTATCTTTAGACTAGTTTACTTAGTAGTTACCTAGAGAGTACTTAATACCTCCTTATAGGACTTTATTACTTTTAATTTCTATAAGTCTAGAAGTTAGTATCCCTTATTCTAGCTATATAACTCTTCCTTAAATAGCTAAGTAGCTTAGAGGAGTAGTTAACTAGTAGTAGGATACTTATCCTCTACCCTAGCTACTCTTATAGCTCTTATACCTAGGTATTAAGGGATTTTATAGCTTAGAGGAGTGGCCTCTAGCCACTGCATAGTGATTTTACCTGCTCAAGTGTAATAGACCTTCTAACTCCGCGCCTCCTAACAATATATAGCCTTCGGTCACGTGATTATAATTACTAACTACCTTTCCTAACTATAGCTATACTTATACGTGCCCCACTAGATAGCCTTATAATCTTTAACTTTATATTAATAATAACGTAGTTTTTAATTATTTAAACTATAAAACTATTAACTTTTCCTCTCGTATACTACCTGCGCTACTAATACTACCTCTATTACTACTTCGTCTACTAGCTATACTATTATTAATAACGCTCTCTCTATATTAAAGTAGTTAGTATAAGCTATACTTACTAATATTTAAGCCCTAAAGGGCCTAAGCTACCTCTGCCTTAATAGTATAGAGGACCTACTTAAAGAAGGGCTACTCTATAGGGTATATAATAACCTACCTAGCTTCTACTACTAAGTCTACTTATTTAGCTATAATATAATAATAAATATCCCCTCTAGGGGTATTAATAAGAGCCCTCTTAAGGGCTATACTAATAATATACTCTCTATATATAATAAAGTAATTAAAAAAGGAGTAGGTTTTATTAATTATATTAATACTAAACTCTCTAGTAAGCTCTTATATATTATTAGTATTAAAGGGTATACCTCGTATAAGCTTAGCGTTTTTATATATAGGATCTAGTACTAATATAGTTAAGGGATAAGGAAGAGGGAGAGGTATAAGGCCTTGCTTATAATAGAGCTTCTTATACTTCTAGCTATAAGAACCTCTTAAGAAAGACCTCTTTAGTTAAGGAGTTACCTCTTATATAGTAATATTTACTTTTAGTATCTTACTAGAAGGTTAACCTTTTAAGTTAAGAAGTTATCTTATATAATAGCTTTTATAGCATCTTACTAGAAGGTTTAGCGAGGGCGTTACTACGAGAGCCTTAGTAGCCCGTTTAGCTCTAATATAATTAGCCCTAGTGCAGCGCATATCTAACTTTATAATATTTAGAGGGTTTACTTATAAGTAATAGGAATATATAGGGTTCCTATATTATTTTCCTTAACTAATAGAGGGTATAGGTTAAAACACCTATATAGTATTTCCTAAATTGTACTTACGAACTAGGTGAATTTATTAAAGTCTTTTTATAAAGGGGCGGCGGCGTAATTCCGAACTCAATAGCTTAGAGGAGTAATAAGCTAGTAATAAGGCTAATCCCCTTACTCTAATTACTCTTATAGCTTTATTTAATAGGTTTAGGACTCCTTAGTAGTTATTTAAATAGTTATAGCTAAGTCTCTTTATAAGAGTTACTCCTTCCTTTATAATATTATATTAAAATATATTATTATTTAGGCTTATTTTTATTACTTTAAATTTACCTTTTAAATTATTATATTTTCTATTTATTATTATATTTTTAGCCCTTTTATACGTCTAATAAGGGTATTTTCCCTCTAGAGATAAAGAAGGCTTTTATTATAATATAGGGGGCTACTAGGTATTATCTAGTAATTACTTAGTACCTCTTTATATATAATAAAGTTAAATAAAGTTAAATAATACAATAATCTAAAGATTATCCTCCTTTTAGCTATATAAAAAGCTAGTTTTAATATTAAGTTAAAATATATAAATAATATTTAAAATTTTACTTTATTAAAGTCTCTCCTTCTTACTTCTTTAGATTTATAATATTATTACTACTACTAATAACTTACTATTAGCCTCCTACTCCCCTACTAATAACTTTATCTTAATTACTATATAATAAATGTATTATTATATTATCCTTTATTATTATTATTACTAATACTATTAATAAAGCTCCCCTCCTTATTATAAATATACTCTAGGGGTACCCCTATTATTAGTACCTCCTAGTAATAGCGAAGTAAGAGCCCCCTAAGGAGGATTTCCCTAATATTAAGCTCCTTATAAGCTTAATTCTCTATTTTAAGAGTAATAATAAGCTCCTAGTTCTTACTTAGTATTTATCTAATATTTATTTAATATTTTACTAGCTTTAGGTTTTAAATTTATCATTAATTTACTTATTTCTTAAATACTTCTACTAAATATAAGCGTTATATTAAAATAAGTAATAATAAAGCTTATATTACTATACGTTTTATTTAGTATTTTCTATTTCTTATTCACTAACTTACTATACGTTATTTATTATATAATAAGCGGTACTAATAAGATTAAATAGCTTATAAATAAAGCTAGTTCTAAGCCTAATTTTTAGGCGTAGTATATTAAGAATAAGGTAGGTCCCTAGTACTTCTCTAATACTTTACTATTAGTATTTAAATATATTTAGGAGGAGATTCTTATTACTTAGCGTATAGTTAAGAAAGCCCTCTAAGTTAAGAAGAATAAAGCTATTATAATACCTAAGAAGTATAAGGCTAAGGAGGCTGAAATCTCTATAGAGATAGAGAACTATTAAGTAGTTAATTTAGAGGATATAACTAGGTATTAGTAGTATATTCCTAGAGAGGTTAAGAAGTAAACTAAGTTATTATATAAATAGCATAAGAAGCTCTATTACTACTACTTAGAGATAAAATAGCTAGCTAATAAGTAGCTAGAGGTATAGGATATATAAGCTAAGTATACTAAGGAGGTAAATAAGGCTTATAATAAAGTAGTAAGTTAACTTAATCTCTATTAATACCTTATTAGTACTCCTTTAGTTAGTATTTCTAACTTAAAGTAATATTATAAGGTTTTAATTACTCTATTTATTACCCTATTTATTTCTATGGGAAATAATAATATTAAGGGGGTAATAACTAGTCCTAGTAAGGAGGGTGCTAATACCTAGTAGATATAAAGTTTTTAAGAGTACCCCTAGTAAGCTACTAATAACCTCTAGGTAGTATATAGTTATTTTTAAGCGTTGTTCTAGTCTCTTTTTACCTTATTAGGGGCTTTTAAGCTAGCAAATTAAGATACCTAGCTAGTATACTCTATTTCTACTTAACTACTATTTACTTATTAAGTTACTTATTAAATTATATAGGGATTATAATACTTTTACTTATAATTAGGCTTTATAATTATTTTATAAGTCTATAGATATATTATGTTATAGCTCCTATAAATTATCTACTTCGCTATAGCCCTTTTATTTAATAAGGTACTAGGATGGGATAAGATAGACTTAGCTATATAACTTTCGAAAAACTCCCTTAGCGTACGGACCCGTTATAAGAAGACTATAGAGTAGAGCATAGAAGAGAGGAGCGTAGCAGACTTAAAGGAGAATATATATATTATTATAATTAGTACCTTAATAATCCTATACCTCGTTTATTAGTATTTTCTTAGTAAATCCGCGCCTAATTAAGATAATCTCTTTTAATTAGATCTATAAATTATTCTATATATCTTTTAAGCCTACTTATAATATTCATACCTATTTATAAGTAGAGCTATATTATTTATTATCTTTCTAGTTCCTATTAGTTCTAGCCCTTTCTAATAATACCTAGAGGCGGATGCTTTTACTCTTTTTAATAGCCTTTATAGGCTTCTTAGAGAGTTAGGTGCTTTCGCTATATCTATACGTCCCTGCTATTAATATATATATATATATAATTAATCTACTTTAAATATAATAATAACTTAAGAAATTTATAAGTAACGAATAATAATAATATAAGTAATAATAAAAACGTAGTTTAAAGAGAGGAAGATATTTATAGACTTACTTTAGTTCTAAGGGAATAGTAATAGCTATGCTTTCTTATAGAATTAAGGTAGGAATAATATAGACCCTAAAATCGCCCTTTTCTCTTTTTTTTATACTATTAGTAGGTTTTAGTAAGTATATTCCTTTCCTTACCCCCTTATATATTATTATAACTATTATTATTTAACTAGCGAGTTATAGCTAATATAGCTAAGATAGCTATATATAATACTAATATAGAGATTAGTAGTCTTACTAAGCTAATAAGTATAGCGAGATTAACTAGATTAGTAACTAGAGACTAACGAACCCCTTACTATTATAGCCCTAAGTGCTAAGAGCGACGTGCTAACTTTAGAGAGATATTAATATAATAAAGCTATAAATTCTTCTAAGATAAGAGCGTTATTAGGAAGACCCTTTTATATTAAGTAATAAGATTTAAAATAGATCTATAATAGCCTAGAGTAATAAGATTAAGGTCGCGGCCTCTGGCCACTGCATAGTGATTTTACCTACTTAAGTGCAACAGACCTTCTAACTCCGCGCCTCCTGATAATACATAGCCTTCGGTCACGTGATTATAACTTTCCTAACTATAGCTATACTTATATATACCCCACTAGATAGCCTCACGATCTTTAACTTTATATCGATAATAACGTGGTTTTTAATTATTTAAGTATAGATATACTACGAAACTATCGACTTTTCCTCTCGCGCACTACCCGCGCTGCTAATACTACCTCTATTACCGCTTTATCTACTAGCTATGCTATCGTTAGCAACGCTCTCTCTATATTATAATTAGCATAAGCTATACTCACCGACCCCTAAGGGGCCTAGGCTACCTCTACCTTAATAGTACGGAGGACCTACTTAAAGAAGGGCTACTCTATAGGGTATATAATAACCTACTTAGCTTCTACTACTAAGTCTACTTACTTAGCTATAATATAATAATAAGTATCCCCTCTAGGGGTATTAATAAGAGCCCTCTTAAGGGCTATATTAATAATATACTCTCTATATATAATAAAGTAATTAAAGAAGGAGCGGGTTTTATTAATCTTATTAATACTAAACTCTCTAGCGAGCTCTTACGCGTTATTAGTATTAAAGGGCGTGCCTCGCGCAGGCTTAGCGTTTTTATATATAAGGTCTAGTACTAATATAGTTAAGGATTTATTATAGGTTATAGGGATAAGGAAGAGGGAGAGGTATAAAGCCCTACTTATAGAGCTTCTTATACTTCTAGCTATAAGAACCTCTTAGGAAAGACCTCTTTAATTAAGGAGTTACTTCTTATATAGTAGTATTTACTTTTAGTATCTTGCTAGAAGGTTAACCTTTTAGGTTAAGAAGTTATCTTATATAATAGCTTTTACCTTACTAGAAGGTTTAGTAAGGGCGTTTCTAGGCTATAAGAGCCTTAGTAGCCCGTTTAGCTCCGATATAATTAGCCCTAGTATAGCGCGTATCCGACTTTATATAGTAATATTTAGAGGGTTTGCTTGCGAGTAGTAGGAACGTATAAGGTTCCTATATTATTTTCCTTAACTAGTAGAGGGTATAGGTTAAAATACCTATATAGTATTTCCTAAATTATACCTACGAACTAGGTGAATTTGTTATAGTCTTTTTATAAAGGGGCTGCAGCGTAATTCCGAGCTTAAAGATTAAGGTCGCTAGACCTTTCCTATATTTATTTAGTTATTTAGTTTATACTATTTCCTTTTTTATTTTCCTTAAAGAAAGTTATAACTACTTATTTTATCTTTCTATTTAAAAGATATTATAATAATAACTTTACTTTATTAACTATAATACTCTATTACTTTAATTATATAATATTAACTTTAATATTTATAAACTTATAAGTATTATATTATTTTCTTCTTTAGCTAACTTAAATACTAGATCCTCTTCTAATAAGGGGAAATAGCTTAAAGAGAGATTTATAGGAGCTTTATTTAATAAGATATAACCTTATACTATAGGGTAGCTAGCCTTTAATAATAGTATAGATAGGTCTGCGAATCCTACTTCTAGGATAGGAGTAACGCCCTTAAGTACTCTATATTCCCCTAAAGGAAGTTATACTAATTAGGATATTATAGCCCTTACTAATCTCCTTATAAGACGTCCTATTATTATAGTAATAA
>JAVHLU010000929.1:0-42296 GCA_036785755.1 Colletotrichum ledebouriae
TCTATAATTACTATAGAGTTCTATAACTTAACTATTAATAGTAATATAGCTCTATAAGATACCTTATTAAGCTAAGAAGACTTTAAGAAAGTACCTTTCTTCCCTTTATACCCTCTTACTCCTTTACTTATAGATAATAATATAGTAGACTTTAGAAATAATAATAATATTATACTATTTCTTATAGTAGATATTCCCTAACCTATTTATAAATTATTAGTATTATTTAGGTCTACTTTATCTAAAATACTAGATAATAAGCTTAAATACCTTAGATATTAGCTTTAGTTATAGGTCTTATAGATACTAAGTTATAATATAACTATTAAGCTATACCTAAGAACTATATTTATAGATATATTATTATATCCTAAGAGGCCTAGTCTTTTAAATTAGTATAACTATAGCTATATAGACTATATCTAGGAGAGGGTTAACTAGTAGGATTAGATTAAGTAAAATACGCTTAAGGGAGTATATTATTATAACTTCTCACGCCTAATATAATAAGGTAAGTAGTTTTAGCTATATTAAGGATTAGAGTAGGATAAGTAGTATAATAAAAAAGAAGAGGTAATAAAGCTATTATTAAGATATAACCTATAATAGAAGATAGTTAAACCTAAGGGACTTTCTTAATAATAAGATCGCCTGCTTAGAAGAGATTATTAATAAATTAGATCTATAAATAGAGTTTCTTTATTATTTCTATAAAGTAATTTTATTTATTTTTTAAGACTTTCTTTTATAATATTATAAAGAGTCTTAAGGGGATAATTAAAATAAGATAGGATAGACTTAGCTATATAACTTTTAGAAAACTCCCTTAGTATACGGACTTCTTATAGGGAGACTATAGAGTAGAGTATAGAGGAGAGGAGCGTAGTAGAGGAAAAGATAGTATTATTATTATTATAATTAGTACCTTAATAACCCTATACCTCGTTTCTTCTTAGTATTTTTCTTAGGGAATCCGCACCTAATTTAGATAATCTCTTTTAATTAGATCTACGAATTATTCTATATATCTTTTAAGCCTACTCTTAATATTCTTACCCGTTTATAGGTAGAGCTCTATTAAATAATCTTTATATAGAGCTCCCCTAGTAAGTTATTATTATCCTCCCTACTAGGTACTTATAGCCTCCCCCTAAATATTAGTCTCCTCTAACTATTAATATTATACTTACTAATTTAAACCTTAGCCTTTATATCTAATAGGAAGCTCTTAAGCTAGTAAGTAACTATAGAGTATATAGCCTTATAAATTATATCCTCTTTTATAATTTCTAGCTATAGCGCTTATATTTTAGGGTTACTATTAAAGACTATAGTATCTAGGATATTAATATAGCCCTTCTAACTTCTCCTTACTACGGGGCTAACTATAAGGTCCCTATAGGGGTAAGCGTAGTTTAGTATTAGCTATAAGACCCTCCCCTACTTCTACTTATTATCCTATCCTTATAGCGTATCCTACTCCCTCTAAGAGAGGGTATTAGGGGCTATTACTTCCTTATTAGGGCGGTATTTAATAGTAAAACTATACTAAGATAGCTTCTCTACTTATTAGCTCTAGCGCTCTATAAAGCGCTATTTCTTTATAAAGTATTTAAGCCTCTAGTAATTAGTTATTACTTTAAAAGTAGTTATACTATATAGCTCCGCTCTTTATATATATAAGTAAGAAAGGACTACTAGGAGCTCCTTATTATAAATAGGGTAGTTATACTCTATAGGTAAGAGCTTCTATAAGTAGAACGCTATAGGATACTAAGTACCCTCTAGGTTAACTTATAAGAATACTGCTCTTAATATAAACCCTAAATAATTAGTTTTAATAATAATCCTATCCTCTAAACTAAACTAGTAGAGTACTAGCTAGGTATTAAAAAGCTACTTAAGCTATAAGAAGGCTTATTCTTAATTATCTCCTTATTAGAACGTTATATTCTTCCTAATAAGTAGTATAAGTAGTCTAATAATATCCCTATATTCTAATATAAATCTATTATAATAATTTATAAACCCTAGGAAGCTCTAGACCCCCTTTAGGGAGGTAGGGGGTAACTACTTAGTAATTACCTAGAGTTTCTTAGGGTTATAGGAGAGACCCTCTCCTACTATTATAATAAACCCTATATACTTAACTCTCTTAACTAAGAACTTATACTTTATAGGGTTAAGGTTTAAGCCTATATTTACTAGCCTCTAGAGACCCTCCTAGACCTTCCTTTTATAATCTTCCCTCGTTCTATTAGAGGAAATTAATATATTATTTATATAAGTAGTAATAAAGTTATTAAGGAAGTCCTATAGGGTATTATTAATATATTACTAGAAGCTAGTAGGGGCGCTAGTTAGGCTAAATAAGTAAACTACCTATTTAAATAACCTATACTAGGTATAGAATCTAATTCTCTCCTAGTACTCCTCTACTACCCTTAACTTATAGAAAGCTATTATTATATCTAGCTTAGTATATTACTTAGCTATACTTACCTAGTATAGTATCTTAGAGATTAATAAGAGGGGGTAGTAGTCCTTTTTTATAATTATATTAAAGGCCCTATAGCTAATATAGAAGTAAATTCCCTTACCTAGCTTCCTTATAAAGAGTACTAATACCCTAATAAGTAAGCTATTAGCCTTAATAAACCCCTTATCTAGGAGGTCTTATAGGGTTTCTTTTAATACTAGTAGTTCTTCTCTTAATATACTATAAAGGGGGCCCTAGGGGAGTAATAGCCCCCTCCTATCTAATCCTAGTATAAGGTTAATCTAGTAGTTTACTCCTAGTTACCTAGGGGGTAGTAGGTAAGCCTTATTAGAGTTAAATAAGTTAGGAAACTCCCTTAAGACCTAGTTTAGTAAATAGTATTATTAATCCTCTTTTAGTCTTAGGTTTAAGGCTTTTTTAATATTAGATAAGCTAATAGCTTATACTAATACCTCTTTAATACCCTCCTAATACTTACCCTATTATCTTACTAGGTATTAGTAGATTATAGAGAATAAGGGTATATTAAGGAACCTTATAGCCCTTATTTCCTTTATAAGGGGAGTTTCTTCTTAATCCTTTAGGTATAGCTTAACTTATCCCCTCTTATAATATACTTAGTAAGCTATAGTAATATAAATAACCTAGCTCTATTCTATCTAAGGGCGCCCTAAGAGAATATTAGAGTCTAGGCTATTAATTATATATATAAAGATACGCTAGGTATAGCTACTTATTTCTAGGTTAAATATTATTATACCTAGTATATTACCTAGTAATAGTTTACTAAGTATATACCTTCTTATAAGTTAATATCTCTTTTTAATATATAGAAAGTAGAGGTATTAAGCTAGGGAAAGGTTAATTATTATATAAGTATTACTCCTAGTATTTATTAGGATATAAGCTAGATATTCTCTATTAACTCTAACCTAAATAATAATAAGCTTATTATTAGCTAGTTATTCCTATTTATATTCTTCCTAACTTAATATCTCCTCTTTAGTAAGCTCTAGGGCCTAATTTCGCTCTAGAGTTAGTCTTTTTCTAACTCCTTATCTTCTTCTAAGGAGTTAGTTACTATCTAGTAGTTATTTATAACCTTATAATATATTATTTCTTCTTTTAAGGCTTTTATCTTTATAACTTTAGGTAGCTAATCCTCCTTACTAGGGTAGTACTAAGTAATATAACCTCTAGCTCTATAAGTATAATAGGTATAGGGGTCCTTTATACCCTTCTAAGGTTATTAATATTATACTAGGGAGGTACCTAAGGTGAATCTAGAGTTTTAATAGTTATAGCGTCTTACTTCCTTAACTTATAAGATATATGTAGCTCTAGTTATATAGGTATCCCCCTTAATATATTTAGTAACAGGTCTCTAATAGGTTATTAAGTAGTTATTAGTAACTTTCTAACGCTCTATTTTTTATATAATACTCTAGACCTTTAAGAGCTAGCTACTATAAGTAGCTAGTAGGTTAATAGTAATTAGCTAATCCCTTAGCCTAGGGGTAAGGGAGGCTTCTAGAAGTAAGATCTAGACTTAGCTAGGCTAGTTTATATTACTTATATTAGCTAGTATCTACTTAAATCTTAGTAGGAAGGTTACTAGTAATTTATTCTCTTAGAGGGTTTTTAGTTAAGCTATAGCTTATAATTAGATATTTAAGTCCTTTTATATCTAGTCTAAGTAGGCTATAAAGTCCTTAGGGTTATATTTCCCCCTACCCCCCCTAGCTCTATAGAAAGTAGAGACTACTTACTAGGCTATAGTATCTAAGTAGGAGTTAATAAGGTACTATACCTCTATATCTATAGTATAGAACACCCTATTTATAGTAATTTTATACTTTATTTATTATACCTAGGTAGTATATTCCTTCTACTTACTTAAAAACTTTAGAAGTAGGGGTAATAGCTTCTAGCGTACTATACTAGGTATTACTAATACCTTAGTAATAGTATTTATAGGGGTCTATATAGCTACGCGTTAGCTATTCCCCTATTTAACTTCTTATAACTATTACTAGAGGGACTCTATTACTACTATTAAATTAGCTTATAATAGCTTATCTTAAGTTTTAGCTATATTACTATTAACTATCTTACTAACTAATAGGGAGTAGTACTAGAAAGGGCTAGAACCGATAGGAACTAGAAAGATAATAAATAACATAGCTCTACCTATAAATAGATAAAAATATTAAGAGTAGGCTTAAAAGATATATAGAATAATTCACAGATCTAATTAAAAGAGATACTCCCTATTAGGCATAGATTTACTAAGAAATTACTAAAAAACGAGGTATAGGGTTATTAAAGTACTAATAGTAATAATAATAATACTATCCTCTCTACTACGCTCCTCTCCTCTATACTCTATTCTATAGTCTTCTTATAATAGGTCTATATACTAAGGGAGTTTTCTAAAAGTTATATAGCTAAGTCTATCCTATCCTATTCTAATTATCCCCTTAAGACTCTTTATAATATTATAAAGGAGAGTCTTAAAAAATAAGTAAAACTACTTTATAGAAATAGTAAATAAACTCTATTTATAGATCTAATTTATTAATAATATCTTCTAAGTAGGCGATCTTATTATTAAGAAGGTCCCTTAGGTTTAACTATCTTTTAGTATAGGTTATATCTTAATAATAGCCTTACTACCTCTTTCTCTTTATTATACTCCTTATCCTATTCTAATCTTTAGTATAGCTAAAACTGCCTACCCTATTATACTAAGCATAAGAAGTTATAATAGTATACTCCCTTAGGCGTATTTTACTTAATTTAATCCTACTAGTTAACTCTCTACTAGATATAGTCTATATAGCTATAGTTATACTTATTTAAAGGACTAGGCCTCTAATAATATAATAATATATCTATAAGTATAGTTCTTAAGTATAGCTTAATAGTTATACTACGCCTTAGCGTCTATAAGACCTATAACTAAAGCTAATATCTAAGGTATTTAAGCTTATTATCTAGTATTTTAAATAGAGTAGACCTAGATAATACTAATAATCTATAAATAAGTTAAGGAATATCTACTATAAGAGATAGTATAACGTTATTATTATTTCTAACGTTTATTATATTACTATTTATAAATAAAGGAGTAAGAGAGTATAAAGAGAAGAAAGGTGCTTTCTTAAAGTCTTCTTAGCTTAATAGGATATCTTATAGAGCTATACTACTATTAATAGTTAAGTTATAGAACTCTATAGTAATTATAGATATATATTAGGTAACTAAGGGGATTTTAGAGTTAGAGAATAATATATTATCGCTTAAGGTTATATTACTAAAATATAGAGATAGTAATCCTTCTTAAATTAGAGCTCTAGCTTACTTAATATACTAGAGGCTATATATAAATCTATCCTTTTACTAAACTAAATTAATTATATAGGTATTAATTAATAGGAGCTTTTAGAGTTATAGAGGGGCTCCTATCTTATAATACTATATGCCTATGTAGCCTTAATAAAGCGCTAATTACTATTCTAGTCCTATATAGAGTTATAATAGAAGTAGTAGCTTATTAACTAGTCTATAAAGATTACAGCCTAGTAATAATTATTATAATTTAGTAGAAAGGAAGCCTTAGTAATATCCTAAAGATTTTTTGCCTCTACTCTTTTAAGCTCTATAAAAGCTTTATTAATTTCTTTTCTAAGCTACTAGGCTAGTTTATAGATTAGAGTATAGATATTATAAGGGTAGCCCTTAATTATAAATATAAAAAAGGCTATAACCTCTAAATTCTCTAACTCCTCTTATTTTATTAGCTTCCCTTATATATTATAAAGGTTTAATAAATATTCTACCTAAGCTAAAGTTATAATAAACAGCCCTCTTTTATACTAGGTTATTAAGTAATTTATAGATTCTTAGTTCTATTATATATATTATAGAACTACTAGTATAAGCTTATCTTTATTTAATATAGGGTTCCCTTTAGGTCTTATAGTATTAAATACTACTAAGGTATTAGTAGGGTTAAATATAATATCTCTTAAGGTAGTAGGGGCTAAATAGGGTAATATAAATAGTTTTATAAACCTAGGGTAGTTAAGATATTTTATAAAGTTAGCTAGTTATTATAAATTATAATCCCTCTTTTACTTCTTATAGTTATTCCTTTTTTTTATATTCTAGATATTTAGTTCTTTTAATAATCCTTCTTCTCTATTTAATTCTTCTATATTAATAAGAACTATTAAACTTAATTAATAAATTAGTATCCTTAAATACTAGTAGGTTAATATCTATCCTATCTAGAGAAAAAACCTCTAGGTTTATAAATTAAAGGGTATACTTAGCTATTTAATATTTAATATTTTCTTAAGCTATTCTTTTTCTAATATCCTTATCTCTTAATTTAAAATATTAATTATATAGAATTCTATTTACTCTTAGTTAGGTCTAGTATTCTTTAAGAGGTATTTTATTAGTAAAAGCCTTTAATAAATAATTAATCTAAGCTTAATATCTTATCTTAATAAGCTACTTTAGAGGTATTAGGCTTCTAATCTATATAAAGGACCTAAGCTAATTAATAAAGTAGAGACTAAAAGCTTATAATAGAGGGTCTATATATCGAAGTTCTATTAAGTATAGCTATCTTATTAAAACTTCTTTAGCCTTATATCTTAGTAGAAAGCTTCTAGTAATAAGTATTAGGGTTTATAGTTATCTTTTAGCTCCTCTCCTTAACTACTAATTATTATAAAACTAGTTTCTCCTATTTTATAAGTTAATTAATAGACTTATAATAACTACCTTAATAGGCTTAGGCGCTTATAGATAAATAAGGAGTATACTAGGAGATTTAGCTTTAATTTAGGTAATTATAATATCCTTTATATCTCTATCTTTAAAATTATCTTCTATACCTCTAACTATCTTATAGTAAAGTAATTAGCTAAGCTTAGTAAGCCTTATAATATAGTAAGTAACTACTAAGATATCTTTAGTATATATTAGAGTTATTATTTTAAGTATACTAATAGTATTAAATATACTAGTTATAACTTACTATAAGTATAAAGGGTAAATTATCTTCTCTACTACTTCTAAGGTCTTATTCTAATACTTAATAAGGATATATTTTAATATTATATTAAAAAGGTCTATCTAACTAGGGATATTATTTTTATAGGTAGAGGGCGTATACTATATTTAATTAGCTAAGGCTAGTAACTAAGCTTATTAGGAGGTCTAAAGCCTAGGATATCCCTATTATTTTATCCCTATACCTAAAACTTACTTATACTTAGTTTATTAGATATAAGCTTTATTAAGAGTCTAATTTTAAGGATAGGAAGGTTTAAGGATCTTAACTCCTAGATCTATATATCTAATACTTCGTTATTATAAAAATAACTTTTCTTATTATAATATATTAAGGGAAAGGTTAATAAGGGGAAAGCGTAAGTAATTTATAGACTAAGGAGCTAGATAGAAGTAATATTTAAAGAAAAGGAGGAGCTATAATATAATAGTTAATATTATATAGTTAGTAGATAAATTAAGTTTAAAAGTAAATAATATATATATAAGAGAGAGAGAAACTAGAGGGCTTAAGGGGTAAGGAGTACGTTTTTATATCTCTTAATTACTTTAATAATATAGTAATTTATTAGTAGCTTATAGAAGGAATAATTAACTCTCCTCCCTTACTCTCTTTAGCTTTAATAAAGTAAAATAAACTTAGGATAAAAAACCTATAATAAATAGAATAGTAAATTAGAGTAGTTATATATAGGGAAAGAATAAAGGAAATAATAGTTAGTAGTAGCTATTAAAATAAGTAGCCTAGTTATAAATTAAATAAATATTCTCCTCTATCCTCTATTATTAACTTCTCCTCTTATAATAACTACCTTTTCCTAGCTATTTTAACTTTTATTTAACCTTTTTATACTTTCTTTCTTATATCTATAAATTATATCTTTTTATTATAGCTAACTATAACTTCCTTATTTTAAGTATTAAAAATACTAATTAACCTCGCCCTTATTATCTCCTATTAGTAGTAATCCTTTATATCCTTAGTCTTAATATCCCTATACCTAAAATAAAGAAAAATAATATACCTCTTTTCGCTTAGTACTCTAATAACTAACTTTAGGTATTCCTTCCCTTCTTTTTAATATCCCTATACCCTCTAGGTAATAATTATAATTCTTAGGTAGCTATAAGCCTTATTTAGCTTTAACTTAATATCCCTAGTAATAAATACTTAGAAGTAGCTTTTATATTATAAATATTCTCTAATAAGACTACTAAGGTAATAAGGCTAGCTTTTTAGAAGGCTTATCTTAGTAAATAGGACTTTAAATAAATATTTAGAGTAACTAAGGGGTCTAGAGAATCCTATTATTAAGTCTTTATTTATACCTCTACTACTTTCCTCGCTAGCTTATAGGAGATAAAGGTCTTTTAGTATATAGTAGCTATATATAATTTATTTATTTAATCCTAAGGTAGTTATAATATAATACCTTATATTTACTATAAAGAGTAAGCTTATATTACTAGGAACCCTATATCTAGTATTTATATTTATAAACTATACTTTAAGTATATCTCTATACTAGGTATTCCTTATACTAACTACTTCTTCTATAAAGCTTAAGAGAGTTATTTTTATAATAATCTAAGTATTTATAAGCGCTATAGGTATAGGATTAAGTATAATAATAAGGTAAGGAGGAGTAGAGAATTTAATAGTATTAAGGAGATCCTATAGTCCTAAATTCTAGTAGATATTATAGTTATAGCTATAGCTAAGTTTAACTTCTTACTCCTTTATAATAAATACTATTAATAGGCCTAGGAATATTACCCTAAAGCTAGGTTTATATACTCTTATTACCCTTTTATAATAGAGCTACTTCTAGAGTTTAACCTTATAGAAATTATAGATTACTTAGGGTTTTACGTTATAAATTAAGGTAGGAAAATAGGGTTTCTAGATATATTTATATAATATATAAGGGGGGGGTAAAAAGAAAAAGAGAATAAGAAGCTAATTAGGTTTTAATAAGAAATCGAGGTAAATAATATATAAATAGGTCTATAAAGCTAAAGCTAAAGCGTATCTAGGTATAAAATTAATATAATCCCTTTTTATAAGTATCCTTCTCTTTCTCTTTAGTAGTAAGTAATATAATATTAGTAATAATCTTTTCTAGGAAAAAGGGGGGGTAAGAAGGGTTTACTAATATCCCCCCCCTAGGGGCTTAATAACTACGATTTTAATACCCTCTTTCCCCTTTTCTTCTTCTCTTATATCTTTAAGTTATTAATCTTATATTTATTTAGTAAGGAGGGGTAGCTTTAGTATTATTACTAGGAGGTTAAGGATCTTATACTTTCCTAGGCTTAATTACCTTACTATAACTACTAATAGATATTAAAGTTATCTAAGCTATTATTATATTAAATAATAATAAGGGGGTATATTTTAAATAAATAGGGAGTTATTAATACTATCTCTTACCCTTATCCTTAAAGTTTAGGAATATTATCCCTAGAATTTTAAACTTTTAAATTAAGAGATAAAAGGAAGGGAAAATTAAAATAGGTTTATAAATAATTAATTAAAACAAGTTATAATAAAAGAAACCTTATATATCCCCTAGATCCTCTATCTTAATATACTCCTTCTCTTTCTCTTTTATTATTTTAGGAATCTTAATAACTAGTTATTATCTAGCTTTTAAAACCTTAATTACTTTCTCTAAATCCTTTAAATACTATTTTAATTATACTACTAAATATAATAAATCCTCCTCTTTCTCCTAATTATTTTCCCTAGGTATTATAAGTTCCTCCTCTTCTTCCTTAGGTATATAATTATTATGCCTTTTATTCCCTAGCGCTAGGAAGACTTTTACTAGGTTTCTTTCTAAATTAGATTTATAAATATTTAAATTACTTAGTTCCTAATACCTTTTAAGAGCTTAAATAAATTTATAAAGTCGATTCCTATTAAATATCTTTCTAATAACCTTATTACTTACTAATATTACTAATTAATATAATAGAGCGTTTAGAGCTTATAAAAGGATATAGAAGGGGCCTTGCTATTAGTAGTTAAGCTTTTTAATAGATAACTTATTAATAGAACCCTTAATATTAAATACTAGTACTAAATTACTTACTTCTAGCCTCTCCTTCCTTATAATCCTCTTATATTAACTATTATAATATTCTATAGTTTTCTTATATTAACTATTAATTATCTTTTTAACTTATTTTCTATCCTTATTAAGTTATAAGAAGGCTTATAAATATATTTAAACCTCCTCTTCCTTTATTATTACTAAATCCTAATTAAGAACCCTCTAGGGTAGTATTAAGGTCTTAATAGGAGTAATAGGCTTAAACCTATATAATAAGTAGAAAGGGCTAAAACTAGTTAAAGTATAAACGCTCAATTAGTTTATAAATAAGGCGGCGGGAAGGTATAATTAAGGGTTAATATCCCTCTATCCTCCTATTTATATTAATAATATATAAGTAATTAGCTAATAACTAGTCTTAATTACTCTATTAGCCCTTAGGTTATATATAGATATTACTTTCCTCTTTATACTATACCTCTTATTAAATTTAATAATAGCGTCCTTATTTTCTAGCCCTCTATTAATAATAAGTTCGCTATATAGTCCGTAGTAGTAGACGATCTCTTCTTAGATAAACTTAGTAACTTTAGCTAAAATTACTCTCTTAAGCTAGTAGGCTTTAAGCTATCCTATTAGTAAATCCCTTACCTTAATAAGTTATTACTTACCTACTCTCTATATATCTAATAAGATCCTAGTAAAGGGTAGTCCCTTTAGGGAGCTATAGGTCCTTATATTATCTATATATTAAGCTCTCCTCTTTTAGTAATTAGGGTAACTTTTTAGGGATTTACTAATCTCTATATATATACTAGCTTAGATATAGTAATTAGATAGTCTTTTAGCTATAGCTTACTTACCTTAGTAACTACTCTCTTCATAAGCTTTTATAATTAGTTTCTTCTACTACTTATAATTATTAATAACTTATTATAGTATTAGCTTTTAATTTATTAGTCTAATAAAAAGCAGGTAGTTCTAGATATATATATATCTAACGCTCTAGTCTTAAAGTTATAATATCTTACTAGTTAAATTCCTAGAGGGTATCTCTATATTATTAAATAGTAAGTAATTTATTAAGAATATACTAAATAGGTCTACGAATTATTAAGAAGTATATCTAGGATATTTATTATATTACTAATAACCTCTATATTTCCTACTAGGACCTCCTCTATATATTACTTATTATTATAGTATTTAGCTTAATTAAAAAAGGAACTAGCTTCTATATCTATAAAGAAGATTTATAAATCGATCTAAGAGTTAATCTCCCTGATACGGTCCACGTAGTAGGCGAAAAATATAGGTGAAAATTCTATGAATTTCGAAGGTCTTTTCCTTAAAGGTAATAAGCCCTTCTATAAGGGTTAACGCGTTTAGGTACGTAAATACGTTAAACACGTTAGATACCCTTAAGCGGGATAACCGCGCTAAGCGCGTTTAGTATTAATTACCTATATAAGAAGAAAAGGGTATTAACTGCGATACGTAGTATAAAGTTTAATTTATATTTCCTATTATAGTAATATACTAATAAGTAGAGCTATATTATTATATATAAGTAACTATATATAACCTTATTTCCTTTCTATTCTATATGTTTCATTATATCCTACTTTAGGCTAAGGGAGTCTTAGGCGTAGTATTAGCTATCTTTAAGAGGTTAGAGTAGTCCTTATCCTCGTTATTAATAATCTCTTTAGCTATAACTAGGGGTTAGTTAATACTAATACTATAAGTAGTAGCTAGTTAGGTATTATCCTTATATTACTCTAGGAATAAGTAGCGAGATTTATTACTAACCTTAGGGTATACCTTAGTAATATTATTATCTTTAATTATAGTAATTAAGGTAGCGAGGGAGGTAATATTAGTATAAAAGCCTTAAAGGTTAGTAGCGTATTTATACTAAAAGTTAGCTATATCTATAGCTTTAGGGTTATTAAGGTCTAAGAGAGTATAAATAGCACTTAAGTCGTTACTATTAACTATAGCCTAACTAATATAAGCGTTATCCTTAGTATATATACTAGGAAACTTATATCGTAGTATCTACTTAATAATAAAGAATAGTAATATAGCGCTAAACTCCGGGTTACTTATAATTTATTTAGTTATAAATAAGTTAAGGGCGTAGACGTATATATATAGACTAAGGATAATCGAGCTATTCTAGATAAGTACGTATAGGGTAAGGTATTTAGCGTAGCAAGTAGTAATAAGGTTAGTAGTATTAAAGAAATAGAGGCGCTAAAGGTATATATTAATTACCTCTTAAGTAGTTAGGAACTTTATATAAAGATAGGTAAGGTAATAGAGGCTAGCGATATAAGTATAGGATTACTAGTTTATAATAACGATCTTCTTAATATTAATAATAGCGTTAGGCGTCTTAGTAGAGCTAGGCGTGTTAATAGTATTAAAGGGGCTAATATTAGAGGAAGGGTTAATATTAGAGCGATTATCTAGGCTAGCGACTAATACTATATACTTAGTAGATAACCTAGTAATTAGGTATTATTCTAGGCTAAGGAAGCCCGGGCTCTCTTACGTTAGTCCCTAGGGAGTAGTTACTATAATAAACTTAAACTTATTAGTAGCTAATTTAATAAATTAGCTTAGGTTAAGGGTAATAATACTAGCATTAGTAATATAACCCTTAGAGAGCGCTATAATTAGGGCGATCTAGGTCTCCTTATATCTATTAAGTAGTATAGAGATATAGCTAATACGTTTACTATAGGCTTATATTCCCTTAATAGCCTTAATAGTATCTATTACGTTAGGGGTGCTAATACTAGTAGCTTACTTCTTAGGAGTAGCTATCTTATTAGTCTTATTCTAAGCAATAGGAGTTAATCTAGTACTAGTTATAATAATATTAGTTAATAATTAAGGTTTAATATATTTAGTAGCGTTAGTAGCTTAGTTAGGTTAGCTAGTATTAAGGGATAGTTTAGGCTAATTAGTATTAATAGTTTTATTAGCTTAATTATATTTAGTAGCAATAGGTTTATTATCTCTACTTAAGGCCTCTCTAGAATTAATAGAAATAGGTATACTACTAAAATTAGTAGTATAGTATAGGTTCTACTTAAGGGAGTTCTATATAGCGTTATAAAGGGATAGCTACTCGAGGTTTAAGATAGTATTAGGGAATTAGTAGTAGAACTTAATTTAGTTTATAAATAGTAGTTAGGTAATTAAGTAAGTATTAGTACCTAGGTAGAAAACGAACGGGGTACTAGAAATATTATAACTAGTTCTATAGTATTAGGTCTCTTAGTTAAGGGTATACTTAAAGATTTCTTAGTTATAAACGTAGTATCTAGGCTTATTATAAGGGATCTTAATATTAAGTAGGTAGTAGTAAATATAGTTAAGGGTAACGTACTTAGCGTCTTTACATTTAGAGCGTTATCCGTTTATAGTAAAGTAATACCTAGGTATATATAATATAGGTTACTCTAGTAGCGCTAAGTGTGTAATAACGTAGAGTATTAATAAGATTCCTTAACGTCTAGATAAGGATAATAATAATAAAGGGAGATATATAAGTATAATAATAGTATAGTAATAGGGTTAAAGGTATTAACGCTCCTTAGCGAAATATATATATAAAGGGAAAAATACGCTTAATACTAAGCGGGCGAAGGTAGCAGTAATAACTAGTGGGGTTACCTAGTAATATAAATTTATTTTATATATATATACTTAAGCGCTGATGTTTCTTATTAGTTAAGTAAGAGTAGGGATAACCTTCTAGCGAGGAGGGCAGTTATATTTATAAAGGTTCTTATAGTGCTAAGGGTAGAAGGAGTTTAAGAGGGAAGGTATAATAAGCGTAGTTATCTTTACTAATAGAATAGATATAAATATCGCTATTATTAGGGTAAAGTTCTTAGACGCGCTAAGCGCGCTAAACGTCTTTATTTTATAATAAGGCCTTAGTTATAATACTCTTTATAGTTTATCTATTTATTTAAAGCGCTTTAAGTAGCGCGTTCCCTATTTATAATATATATTATACTATTCCACTAGGTTCTTATAAGGCCTTCCTCTTAAGCGCCTTAGTAGTCTTTTACTAGGCTTTAATACTAGTTTAATACCCTATTAAATAGGTTATTAAGCTTATACTTATCTATAGAGCTATTCTATCTCTTATTCCTTACTTTTAAATACAATAATAAGTTCGTTTGCGTTTATAGCGTCTTTATCTATTTAAATAGTATATATTAGTAAGTAACCTTTTTATTTAACTAGATATTATACCTTTCCTTATACGAGGGTTTACTTCTTAAGAATACTTTTAATCTCGAAATACTTATATACTTTAAGCTAATAAATATTATTATCTTCCTTAATATTAACTAGGCCTTAGTAGTTATTTTAATAATTAAATAGGTTACTACTAAGGGCTAGTATTAATATAAGTTAGATAATAGATATAACTAGGTAAATATTTATATTAGGTAGAATATTAAGGTAATATACTAACTTACTAATACGTTTAAGGACCTTAAATAGAATACGCTAGTAGCTATACTTTAGGTTTAGTTATCCTAGTAGATAATATCCTAATCCTATCTTAAGGTATACCTAGTCGCTTAGCTTAAAGGTAATAAAACGATGTTTTTTATTATACTATTCTTTTATATATAGCTAGGCTACTACGATTAATATTTTCGCTTCCTCCTAGAAGATTTCATAGTTTATTTCAGGGTTAGTATTACCTAAGATATTTAACGCGTTAATAGTATTTTTAGTATATTCGATTTAGTTTAGTAAATCACTAATAACTTATAAGTAGGTGTTATTAAGGTTATATTAAAGGCTTAGTAGTAATATTACCTAGTTATTAATAACGAGGTTAAGAAAGTAATAAATAGCTAGTTCGACGGTTTAAGTTTTATATTCTAAAATACTATTAGTTTATAGATAATATATTTTTGGGAATCTTAATTTAGTATTTAATTCAGCCTATAGTACGGTTTAAAACTTTAAAAGGAACTTTTAGTTATAATTAGATATAATAGCTTTTAGTATTCCCTAGTTATTACGCTAGAGGTTATAAAGAAGGAGGTATCCCTAGATCTTAGTAGTATACGTTAAGTAACCTAGGATAGGAAGAGTTACTTTAGAGAACTTATTAGGTATAGTAAGTACTATATTAAGAAGTAGGAAGTTCTCTACTTTATAGCTTAAATACTATAAAGGTATTTTAGGAAGTCTAATAATAAAGTCTATAGTATTATATAGAAGGGAATAGCTAGTATTAATATTAGCTATATCGCGCTAAGTAGTAGTTAACGTTCTATATTTATAGTTCTATATTATAGGTAGTTAGTTATATAATTATTAACTTATTATTTAAGACGTGGTATATAAAAGTATTTATTAATAGCTCTCCACGTCTTTTTCTTACTAAAGTAATAGTAGTTATTATAAGCTTCTTTAATAAGAGGCGTTACTAACTCTTTTAGGATATAGAGCCTTTATTTATTAGTATAGGGGTTAATATAGTAAAGAAGACTATTATATATAACAAAGTTAAGGTCTATATTATCTACCTTTTTATAGAGTATCTTATATACTCTGCTCTAAGACTTAGAGTTAGTATATAATTAGATAGGCTTAGCCTTAAAGTTATTATTAAGAGATACTTCTATTATAAAGTTAATACCTATTAGTATATTATCCTATATCTTATTAAGTTCCTTAATATCTTTAATAAGAACTTCTATTATAAATAGGTATAATAACGCGTCTGCTATAATATTTAATATTCTAGAGATATAATAATATACTAGGGAGAACTAGCTAAGATATTCTAATAATAATATAAGTTATAAGTTAGACCTCGTCTTATCCTCTAACTATAGCGACATTTATTTAATAATATAATACGTTACTAAATAATTAGTAACTACTATTATAAGGTCTTACCTAAATAAACGTAGTATTAGCTAATACTTCTTTACTACTTATACTAGGTAAGTAACTTTGAGTTTAGTAAGCTAATACTTCTATTTAGCTTAGTTAAGGGCCTTACTAATATAAGTAATTAGATATATATTAGTATACTTAATAGGGTTATAAGGTTTCTATTTAATATAGTTAGCTAGTTAGTAGATTAGCGCAGAGTATCTATATTCCTTTAATAAGTTAAGTTATATAAATAACTACTTATCGGGGTTATAGTAGAGTAAGGCGTTATCTATTATTAAGGCGTCCTTAATAATATTAAAGCTAGCTACTTCTTCTAATATAAGTTTAAAACTTATCTTTTAATATAAGAGCTTTCTTATAGCGCCTTTATCCTTCTCTTAAGCTTAGGCTTAGGTAAGTAATATAGTTTTATATTATTAGAGCGGTTAAATATAATAATTATAGTATAGTATTATATATCGTAGAAAACTAGTTATGCCTATTTAGTATTTAAGCTAGCGGAGGTTATAGGGGTACTTAGTTTTTTTAATAGTATTAATATAGTCTTAAGTATTTAATAATCTAAAGGTATTAATAATAAAGCTAAGTAGCTCGATAGAAGGATATCTAATAAATAACTTCTTTACTAAAAGCAAGAGTCTAATATCTATAAAGAGTTTAAGAATTATATTAAGGTACTTAAGGTAGGTATTAAGGTCCTTCGAGGCGATAACGATATTATTAATTAAGCTCGGAATTACGCCGTACCCCCTTCGCAAAAACACTACAACAAATTCATCCAGTTCGCAGGTATAATTTAGGAAATACTATATAGGTATTTAACCTATACCCTCTACTAGTTAAGGAAAATAATATAGGAACCCTATATATTCCTACTACTTATAAGTAAACCCTCGTATAAAGTCGGATACGCGCTATACTAGGGCTAATTATATTAGAGCTAAACGGGCTACTAAGGCTCTCGTAGTAACGCCCTCGCTAAACCTTCTAGTAAGGTACTATAAAAGCTATTATATAAGATAACTCCTTAACCTAAAAGGTCGACCTTCTAGTAAGGTACTAAAAGTAAACGCTACTATATAAGAGGTAACTCCTTAACTAGAGAGGTCTTTCATAAGAGGTTCTTATAGCTAGAAGTATAAGAAGCTCTATAAGCAGGGCCTTATACCTCTCCCTTATCCTTATCCTTATCCCTTAACTATATTAATACTAGACCCTATATATAAATATACTAAGCCTAAGTAAGATATACCCTTTAGTATAAATAATATAGAGGGGATCGCTAGAGAGTTTAGCCTTAATATAATTAATAAAACCCGCTCCTTTATTAACTACTCCGCTATATATAGAGAGTATATTATTAGTATAGCCCTTAAGAGGGCTTACTTTTATACCCCTATAGGGGATTTTATAAGGTGCGATAGTATTAGAGCTAAGTAAGTAAATTTAGTAATAGAAGTTTAGTAGGTTATTATATACCCTATAGAGTAGCCCTTCTTCGAGCAGGTCCTCTATATTACTAAGGCAGAGGCGGCCTAGGCGGCCTAGGCCTATTAGGGCTTAAACGTCGGTAAGTACGGCTTATACTAAATAGAGAGAGCGTTACTAACGACGGCATAGCTACTACGAAGGCGTTAGCTAACCTAATTAAATAAGAGGACTAGCGGACGAAGTAGTAATAGAGGTAGTATTTAACAGCGGCGCGGGTAGTATGCGAGAGGAAAAGTCGATAGTTTCGTAATTTAAATAATTAAAAACTACGTTATTATTAATATAAAGTTAAAGATCGTGAGGCTATAAGTATGTATAAGTACGGCTATAGTTAGGAGAGGATCACGTAACCGAACGCTATGTATTATCAGGAGGCGCGGAGTTAGAAGGTCTGTTGTACTTAAGCAGGTAAAATCACTATGCAGTGGCTAGAGGCTATCTAACGTTTATATTCTACTATTTCTTAATAAGTTTAACCTTAAGGTATTAATCTTCTAGAAGGTTAATTAGTCCTTAGTCCTTCTAAATAGCGGGGTAACGCGAGATAACCTCTTTAAGGCGTTATATAGCTTTAGCGTCTTAGTTATAGATATATATACCTTCCTTAGTAATAACTACTAGTAAGTTTTTAGGCTTAGTTATGCCTATCTTACTATTTAGGTTAATATTCCCCTTATAGATATCTCTGCTATTTAGCGTTATATTATTATTAGTTATGCTATAGTTAGCGAGCGCTTCCTTATTAGTTAGGTTAGAGATTTCTATTTATTTATTAACTAATAGTTCTAGTAGCTAAGCGGGTATTATAAGCTTGCGATTAGAAAGACTAAAAGTAGCGTAATACGTTAGATCCTTATGTAATAATATTAAAAAGGCTATTTATGGTTAATTATAAGTCTTTAGTTTAAGGTATCTATTAGACTTAAAGGGCGCTAGGGTTCTAAGCTTAGTGCCTCGTTTAATCTTTAATAGGTAAGGAGCGTTATTAATAATAGGAATAAGTAGTAAATTACCTATATATATATACGTATACCCTTCGTGCTTTAGGCTAAATAGAAGGGACTCTATTTTACTAATAATATCTTAATTTAAATAGTAGAGCGATTATATAGCGCGATAGTTATATTTCTTATAGCATATATATTATAAACCTTTAAAGGGACTTTTAAATAGATCTAAGAGGGGATTTAAATATTATTATAGGATATAATTTAGATATACGATTCCGAGTTTAGAACGTCGAGCCCGTTAGGTATATTAAAGTCCTACCTTATAAGTAGACTAATATCTAAATATAAGATAAGCTATATACTTATATAGAGCTTAGTAGTTATTATATAGCTATTAGGTTATTATCCTTATATAAGAATTGCAAAGGTTACCTAAGCGATAGTCTTAAGGCTTCCTATACCTTAGAGCTTAAATACCTTAGGTTCTCTTAAGAGGGTGCGGAACTATTATAAGTAGGCTTTGCTTATAGCTAAGCAGTCTATACTAGTATTAACATAGACTACGATTAGTAGTCTATTAAAACAGCCCTAGATAATAATCTTAGTATATATATAGCGGTATAAATATATAACTATATATTACTATAGCTTAATAGGACTAATAAGCGTTATATTTAGCTAAGGGGATAGAAGGGTCTAATATAAGAAGATACCCTTAAGGTTAGCATATAGCTTAGTATTATAAAAGCAGGTTTTATACGAGTAGATTCCAGGATCCTTAAGGAGCGAATTTTAAAAGGAGTTAATATTAAAAATAGGGTACTCGTCCTTATATCTAGGGATATAACCTAGAAGGTATTCGTAGTAATAAGTAGGTTAAGTAACTAGGTTAATATACTCGGGATCGTCTTCTCATTGCTCTTAGTTATCCTTATTATTAGTACTTATAACTAAGTCTTCTTTATATAACTCTAAATCCTCGCTAGCCTTAATATACTAGATATAGTTAAAGTTACCCTTATCTAACGAAGTATATACTTCCTCTTCTACTTATATATAACTAGTACCCTTAGTTATATAGGCTAAAGGGTAACTAGGCGGTTAAGGATACTAAATATATTAACTAGGCTATTTATATTAGTATTTAGGCCTTTATTATTAGTTAAACTAAATTTCCTTATAAGCGGATAATAAGGGTTTAGTAGCTATATTAGTAGCTTACCTTATAGGTCTTAATAGTAATAGGCTAGATATAGTCTTTTTTAGGTTTATATAATATAAGTAATAAGTAGCTATAGTGCGTCCTACTTTTAAGGTCTCTTTTAGTAATAATTATATTACTAAGGTTCCTATATAGGTCGTCTTAATAGATAATTAGACTAATACTCGCTAAGATCCTTTAGTAACTATTTAATACTAGCTAGGGATTATCCTCTATAGGCTTATAATAAAGTTATTATAGTTCGTATTACTAGTTAGCTAAGGAATACTAATAACTAGTTCTATATCTATCTTATTATTAAGCTCGGAATTACGCCGCAGCCCCTTCGCAAAAAGACTATAACAAATTCACCTAGTTCGCAGGCATAATTCGGGAAACACTATATAGGTATTTTAACCTATACCCTCTACTAGTTAAGGAAAATAATATAAGAACCCTATACGTTCCTACTACTCGCAAGCAAACCCTCTAAATATCACCGCATAAAGTCGGACGCGCGCCGCACCGGGGCCGATTATATCGGAGCCGAACGGGCCACTGAGCCTCTCGTGGCAACGCCCTCGCTGAACCTTCCTCTATCTTATTATAAGTAATAGTTAATACCTTAGATTCGCTCTCTTTAGTATCCTTATATAGTTAAGTAACCTTAGTTATCTAGTATTAAATATTATATTAATTATATATATTATATAGAGTATACCTCTCCTTAGTTAAATATACTTTAATAATTTTATATAGTAGATAAAAACGTTCGAGTAATAACTCTTTCTAATAGTCTAACCTATAACTAGGGTCCTTAAGTTCCGCCTTCTTATTAAGTATTAGATTAGTATAATACTAGTCCGAGGTATACCTTAGCAAGGTTTAATATAGGTTAAAGGGTAGCTATAGCTAGGTTCCTATTATCTAACTTAACGTAGCTATTAATAATATTAATAAAACGATATATATTTTAATAGATAGTCCTTAAACTACTATTAATATATATATCTTTAACTTTATTATTATATAGAGGCGGATCGAATAACCTAATTATATTAATCTTAAATTAAGGAGTAATATGCCTAGGTTCTATAACTAACGTGCTAGCTATTACCTATACTACCCCTTCTATATTTATAGAGAGAAGGAATATAAGAAAGTTATAGCTAACTAAGAACCTATCGGGGTTAGATAATAGTTTAATAATATCTCTTAGCCTAGCTAGTAGTTAAGGGTATTAATTACCTTAGCTATTACTACTACTATAGCTAGGGCTACCTCCTCTACTATTTTAGCCCTTAGGGTTACTATTATTACCTCTATTACTAGGATCTCTAGGTAGTATAGGTAGTAGTAATAGTAGAGGAGCGTTCTCTATACGTTTAATATCCTAATTATATCCTTTATCTTTATTAAGATTTAATAGACTAGCTTCTAGTTCCTAGGCGCCTATCTTATTATATTATTTACTCTAGCTATAAGTACTAGGGTAACTCTATAAGTTACTTAGCTTAGGTATAAGAGGGCTACTTATTCCTTTTCCTTAGGTTGGGAATAGAGTACTTAATATATCTTTACTTTCTTTAAATAAGGTATAGAAAGTATTTAGGCTTAGCTCTAATATTAATATAGTAGTTATATCCTTTAATATAGGTTTAAGAGGTAGGAGTTATAGATTATTTATAAAACTTTATCTAAACTTATAATATTCCTCTAGAGTTAATAGGAGTAGTAAGAAAGCTTTAGGGATTATTATTATATTAAGTTTAGATATAGGTTTTAAGATATCTAGCTTATCTATAGCTTTAGCTCTTAGGGTCTTATAGCCTCCCCTCTTTTTATCCTCTTTAAAGGGGAGCGTTAGGTCTAGAGTCTTACCCTATTTAGTCTTTATCTTAATATATTAATTCCAATAAGGAAGATTAAACTAATACTACTACTTAATAGTATTAGTAAATAGTCATAAGTTAGTTATCTATATCTATAGGACCTTACCTTAAACGTATTAAGCGGTCTTATATACTTCTATATGTAGTATTAACTTTTAAATATATTTATAGTAGTTTACTAAATGTTATTTAAGGTTCTCGCGAGTAATAGCTATAATACTTACCTTTATTATTAACCTAAGAAGGGTATACTTAGTCTAGGTAAGTAGTATATAAAACTTATCTAAGTATTACTTAAGTATTACTATAAAGTATATAATAGTTAAATAGTTAATAGGTTCTAGAAGGTTAGACTTAAGACCTTCTTTAACTTTATAATTAGAAAGCAGCTTATAAGGTATTATTATTAGAGGTTAATTATCTTTTTAAGATATTTCTTAGTTAAGGAAGTCTTTAAGGTTTAATATCTCTTAGGGATATCTCCTAGTTAAGGGAAATAATAAAGGGTTAATATCTCTTATTAACGTTTCCTAGTTAAATGAAAGGGGGAGTTTAGAGGCTTTTAATAATATATAATACCTATAAGTATTAATTACTATAATATTACTTTATATAAACTTAACGGGGTTAGCTATCCGTATAGTTAAGTACTTTCCTTAATTACGAGAGATATCCTTAGTTATAAGGGGATATAGCTAACTATTAAGGTCGTGCTACTAATTAATATAATCTATATAGTAAGCGAAAAATATAGGTAAAGATTCTATAAATTTCGAAGGTTTTTTCCTTAAAGGTAATAAGCCCTTTTATAAGGGTTAATACGTTTAGGTATATTTAATGCGTTAAACGCGTTAGACGCCCTTGAGCGGGATAACCGCGCTAAGCGCGTTCGGTATTAATCCCCCTTAGCTTACTCATTAATAGTATTAGAAGGTCCCTAGGGTTTGTATAATAAGCTATCCGCTATTATATTCTAAGTACTATAGATATATTATACTTCAATGTTAAATATTTAAATCTATATAATCTAGCGAATAATAAAAGCTCCTAGGAGGTCTATAGCTACTCTATTAAGTTATATAACTAATATCTAAGTATTTATCTCTAGGATAAAGTATTATCTATATAAATAGTTATATACCCTTTTTAAAGCCTTTAGAATACTATATAATTCCTTCTTACTAATATTATATAATAGCTCTAGTTCTAACTAAGTATTACTCTTAAAGTAAGAGACTATACGCTAGTTATTAATAAATTATCCTAAGACTCTACCCTATCCTATATTACTAGTATTAACTATAAGATAGATATCTCCTCTTTTAGGGCTATAGTCTATAGTAATAAGGATTGGAGCTCTTATAAGTATCGCCTTTAAGGTATCTATAGCTATTGATTACTTCTCTTTCTAGCTAAATAAGGTATCCTTCTTAAATAGGTTAGTAAGTAGCTTTATAATAGTAGAGTAATCCTTTACCTAGGATCTATAGAACGTTATAACCCTATACCTAGGATCTATAGAACGTTATAATCCTAAGGAAAGCCCTTAACTCTATTAAATTAGTATAAGTAGCCTATTTATAGATCTTAACTATTTTCGCTTCCTCTAGGCAACGCCTATTAGTACTATAAATATAGCTAATAATTATTACTACTTCCTAGGCTTACTATAACTTAACTACTACTACTATATATTCCGCTAGCTCTAAATTAACTAGGACCTTATTAACGTTCTATAAGTATTCTAAAATAAATCTATAAATCCCTAGATAAGACTCGATCTCTTCTTTATTATATTGCAAAGTTGGTCCTTTAATAGTAATATTATCGAGGAAGGCTTTATAGTAGCTAGGGATAAGGTTATATAGGATTCTACCTATAACCTATATAAACTTAGTAACTAAGTTCGTTACTCCTTAAGGTAATATATATATCTATAGTAGTCTAATAAGTAATATAAATATCGTTAAGTCTCTACTTATAAGGTCTAAGGGGACTTAGGTATATACTAAGAAGAAGTCTAGTAGTAATAATAGTTAATATATAGTAAACCCTTCTAAAAGATTATCTACTGAAAGGGGTAATACTACGTCTTATATTATAACTATATTTATCTTAGTTACTAAGTTAATAAGCCTTATCTTACTATCTTTCTTTTATATAGGGAAAAATAGATTATAGTAAGCTATATAACTTTGCTTAAGGATTTCTTTCTTTAGTCTATCCTTTAGAATTATAATAGTATCCTACTCTAGTCCTCTAAATATTAGGATTCCTTTTGCTTATTATACCTTATATAGTATTATTTAAATTATTTATAGAGGTATAATAGAAGGGTATATAAAGCTATAATACTTAAATTCCTAGGCTAAAGCCTTCTCTCTTATAATAAGAATAGCTAAAAGGAGCTTCTTTTCTTTAAGCTATAAATAATTAATAGTCTTTAGGATAGCTTCTTATAAAGCTCTTATAAGCTTTATTCCTTACTTAATAATTAAAAGCTATAGTATAACTAAGCCTATAAATAGGGCGCTAGGATCTAATATTATATTTTTCTTAGCCTTTGCTTATACTATTAACTTCTACTCTAGGTCTCTATCTAGGGTTAAACTATCTAAAATAGCGTTATTAATAGGTTAGATCTTCTTATCTTTCGTTATATATATTATATTAATATCTTTAATTAGTAATATAAGTATTATTAGTATAGGTTTATAATTATTATAGGAGAAACTAGTATCTATAGCTATAATAACCTTAATACCTTTCTAATATACTAACTTATACTTCCTCCTAGGTACTTTTTTCCTCGATATTCTTTTCTTAGGTCTATAAATATAATATTAATAATTAATATTATAGCTATTATATCCTACTATATACCCTATACTTACGATCGCTTTATAGATCTTATTACGTTTAGGGGTAACTTTATTATAGCTTATAATCTCTAGGACTTTATTAAAAATTAATTAAACCTTTTTAAAAAAAGGAATAACTTCCTTATCTAGGTCTAATTATTATTTAACTTCGTCTAGTTAGTTATAAGAGCTTTTAAAAGCTTATTAAATCGCTTTAATATCCTAGTATATCCTTATACTCCCTAGTATTATATCTGGCTCTTCCTTATTCTTAGTATTATTAACTTATTAATTATCTCTTATAAAGTCTAAGCTTATTACTATATTAGGTTTATTAGTAGTAGCTTTTATTTCCCCTCCTCTATAGGAGATAAGAGGGTATATTAATACTAAGAAGAAATAAAATAGTCTATTTTAGTAATAATTTCTAGGAAGCGAGTAATTAAGTCTCTTATATAGAATAATAATAGGATATTAATCTTAATATCCCTAGACTAAAGGACTCTAATAATCTAGTTTTATATATAATCTAGCGTTATTTAAGTCTTTAAGATAAAGGGAGCTCCTAATACTAGGTCCTTATTATAAGTATTTTTAAGGAAAATAAAAAAGCTAATATCCTATATCTAATTACTACTAATATAAATATTATCTATAATTACGCTTATAAATTAGGTTCTCTGCTCTCTATTAGTAATCCTATAGATCCCTATATTTATCTTAACTATATTGCTCTATAGGCCTAGGCGCTTAATATAACCTTTATTAATAAGGTTAATAGTAGAGCTACTATTAATAATCCCCCTAATTAATATATTTATAGTGCTAGAAAAGGTAATAGTAACTTACTAGTAGGTTATAATAAAGTCTAGGATAGTAATATATCTTAGTAGTAGAAGTAATACTAAATCCTAAACTTTAATTATAGCGCCTATTTTAAAGGTAGGATTAATTATATAGTAGTTAAACTAAATTACCTTAGTTTATAAATCCTTAGGTAAGGCTATAGAGATAGTAGCTAAAGTTACTTAGCCTTTAGAATAGTTCTTATTATTATTCTATTAATCTATTTATTCCTATAGCTCCTTATTACTCTCCCCTATTTTTTTAAATTAATTTAGAAGTATAATATAAGTAGGAATAAAAGCCTATTATACCTTTAAGTTATATTTATCCTTATACTTAGTAATTATAGCTTTAGTAGTATTATAGACTATTCTATCCTAATTAAGCTAGTTCTAATAAAAGAAGGCTTTAGGGATAGCTACTTGCTTATTTACTCTTTTATTATATAGCTAGAGGGTAAGAGTATAGCTAGTTTATAAATTACTATATTTAATCCAAAGCTTATCTTACTTATCCTATTTCTATTACTTAACTTCTTCCTTAGGGGCGTTTAGTAATATAGTATCTTTAGTATGTTCCTTATTATTTAGGAGCTTTATAACTCTCTATGTAATTTAAATAGGAGGGTCTTAAATTATAAGTAGGTCTACTATCTAGGGAGCTTAGTAATAATAAGTATTATAAGGCTTTATAAAATAACCTCTAGCTTTCCCTCTTTCTATAGTAATAATATCTTCTACTAGGTTAATATATTAGTTCTTTAGCTTAAAGCTAAAGAATATTATATCTATAAAGTTATATAATTAAGTAGTATCCTTTAATAAATTTATAAAGCTAATAGATAGTTTAGGGCGTATCTTATTATAACTAATAACTCTTATAACCTCCTCTAGACGCTTTAGCTACTACTTTTCTACTAACTTACTTATAGTAACTATATAGTATATAAAGGTATTAGAAAGGGCTAGAACCAATAGGAACTAGAAAGATAACAAATAACATAGCTCTACCTATAAATAGGTAAGAATCTTAAGAGTAGGCTTAAAAGATACGTAGGATAATTTATAGATCTAATTAAAAGAGATTATCTTAATTAGGTATAGGTTCGCTAAGAAATTACTAAAAAACGAGGTATATAGTTATTAAGGTACTAATAGTAATAATAATAATACTATTTTCTCCTCTATTATACTCCTCTCCTCTATGCTTTATTTTATAGCCTCCTTATAATAGGTCTATATACTAAGGGAGTTTTCTAAAAGTTATATAGCTACGTCTATCCTATCTTATTCTAATTATACCCTTAAGACTTTTTATAATATTATAAAGGAGAGTTTTAAAAAATTAATAAAATTACTTTATAGAAATAGTAAATAAACTCTATTTATAGATCTAATCTATTAATAATATCTTCTAAGTAGGCGATCCTATTATTAAGAAGGTCCCTTAGGTTTAACTATCTTCTACTATAAGTTATATCTTAATAATAGCTTTATTACTTCTTCTTTTTTATTATACTCCTTATCCTACTCTAATTCTTAGTATAGCTAAAACTACCCGCCTTATTATACTAGGTGCGAGAGGTTATATATAATATACTCCCTTAGGTATATTCTACTTAATCTAATCCTACTAGTTAACTCTCTACTATATATAGTTTATATAGCTATAGTTATACTTATTTAAAGGACTAGGCCTCTTAGGATATAATAGTATATCTATAAGTATAGTTCTTAGGCGTAGCTTAATAATTATACTATAACTTAGCGTTTATAAGACCTATAACTAAAGCTAATATCTAAGGTACTTAAGCTTATTATCTAGTATTTTAGATAAAGTAGACTTAGATAATACTAATAATCTAGAAATAGGTTAAGGAATATCTACTATAGGAGATAGTATAACGTTATTATTATTTCTAAAGTTTATTACGTTATTATTTATAAGTAAAGGAGTAGGAAAGTATAAAGGGAAGAAAGGTACTTTATTAAAGTCTTCTTAGTTTAATAGGGTATCTTATAAAGCTATACTACTATTAATAGTTAAGTTATAAAACTCTATAGTAATTATAAATATATATTAGGTACCTAAGGGGATTTTAGAGTTAGAGAATAATATACTAATACTTAAGGTTATATTACTAAAGCGTAGAGATAGTAATCCTTCTTAAATTAGAGCTCTAGCCTATTTAATATATTAGAGACTATATATAAATCTATCCCTCTACTAAACTAAATTAACTATATAGGTATAAATTAATAGGAGCTTTTAGAGTTATAGAGGGGCTCCTATCTTATAATACTATATATTAAGGTCCTATATAGAGTTAATAAAGCGCTAATTACTATTTAAGTCTTATATAGAGTTATAATAGAAGTAGTAGCTAGTTAACTAATCTATAAAAATCGCAGCCTAGTAATAATTACTATAATTTAGTAGAAAGAAAGCCCTATTAATATCCTAGAGATTCTTCGCCTCTTCTCTTTTAAGCTTTATAGAAGCCTTATTAATTTCTTTCCTAGGTTACTAAGCTAGCTTATAAATTAGGGTATAGATATTATAAGGTAGCCCTTAATTATAAATATAAAAAGGGCTATAACCTCTAAATTATCTAACCCCTCTTCTCTTATTAGCTTCTCTTATATATTATAAAGGTCTAATAAATATTCTACTTAAGCTAAAGTTATAATAAATAACCCTCTATTATACTAGGTTATTAAGTAATTTATAAATTCTTAGTTCTATTATATATACTATAGGACTACTAATATAGGCTTATTTTTATATAGTATAGGGTTCCCTTTAGGTCTTATAATATTAAATCCTACTAAGGTATTAATAAGGCTAAATATAATATCTCTTAGGGTAATAGGGGCTAAGTAGGGTAATATAGATAGTTTTATAGACCTAGGGCGGTTAAGATATTTTATAAAGTTAGCTAATTACTATAAGTTATAATCCCTCTTCTACTTCTTATAGTTATTCCTTCTTTTTATATTCTAGATATTTAGTTCTTTTAATAATCCTTCCTCTCTATCTAATTCTTCTAAATTAATAAGAATTATTAGACTAGTTTATAAATTAGTATTTATAGATACTAGTAGGTTAATATCTATCCTATCTAGAGAGGAAACCTCTAGGTCTATAAATTAAGGGGTATACTTAGCTATCTAATATTTAATATCTTCTTAAGCTATCCTTTTCTTAATATTTTTATCTCTTAATTTAAAGTATTAATCGCGCGGAATTCTATCTATTCTAAGTTAGGTCTACTTTCTTTTAAGAGGTATTTGATTAGTAAAAGCTTTTAATAAATAATTAATATAAGCTTAATACCTTATCTTAATAGGCTACTTTAGAGGTATTAGGCTTCTAATATATATAAAAAACCTAAGCTAATTAATAAAGTAGAGACTAGAGGCTTATAATAGAGGGTCTATATATTAAAATTCTACTAGGTATAGTTATCTTATTAAAACTTCCTTAGCTTTACGTTTTAGTAGAAAGCTCTGAGTAATAAATATTAGAGTTTATAGTTATCCTTTAGCTCCTCTCCTTAACTACTAATTATTATAAAGCTAGTTTCTCCTATCTTATAAGTTAATTAGTAGGCCTATAATAACTACCTTAGTAGACTTAGGCGCTTATAAATAAATAAGGAGTATATTAGGGGATTTAGCTTTAATTTAGGTAACTATAATATCCCTTATATCTCTATTTTTAAAATCGTCTTCTATTCCTCTAATTATCTTATAGTAGAGCGGTTAGCTAGGCTTAGTAGGCCTTATAATATAGCGAGTAACTACTAAGATATCTTTAGTATATATTAGAGGTACTATTTTAAGTATACTAATAGTATTAAATATATTAGCTATAACTTGCTATAAGTATAAGGAGCGAATTGTCTCTTCTACTACTTCTAAGGTCTTATTCTAATATTTAATAAGGATATATTTTAATACTATATTAAAAGGGTCTATCTAACTAGGGATATTATCTATCCTAAGTAGAGGGCGTATATTATATTTAATTAGCTAAGGCTAGTAACTAAGCTTATTAAGAGGTCTAAAGCCTAGGATATCTCTATTACTTTATCCCTATACCTAAAACCTACTTATACTTAGTTTATTAAGTATAAGCTCTATTAAAAGTCTAATTTTATAGATAGGAAGGTTTAAGGATCTTAACTCCTAGATCTATATATTTAATACTTTATTATTATATAAAATAACTTTCCTTATTATAATATATTAAGAGAAAAGTTAATAAGGGGAAAGCGCGAGTAATTTATAAACTAAAGAGCTAAATAGAAGTAACATTTAAAAAAAAGGAGGAGCTATAGTATAGTGGTTAATATTATATAGTTAGTAGATAAATTAAGTTTAAAAGTAAATAATATATATATAGGAGAGAGAGAAACTAGAGGGCTTAAAGGGTAAGGAGTGCGTTTTTATATCTATTAATTACTTTAATAATATAGTAATTTATTAGTAGCCTATAGAAAGAATAATTAACTCTCCTCTCTTACCCTCCTTAGCCTTAATAAAATAAAATAAACTTAGGATAAAAAACCTATAATAAATCTAATAGTAAATTAGAGTAATTATATATAGGGAAAGAATAAAGGAAATAATAGTTAGTAGTAGCTATTAAAACGAGTAGCCTAGTTATAAATTAAATAAATATTCTCCTCTATCCTCTATTGTTAACTTCTCCCCCTTATAATAACTACCTTTAGCTAGCTACCTTAATCTTTATTTAACCCTATTATACTTTCTCTCTTATATTTATAAACTATACCTTCTTATTATAGCTAACTATAACTTCCTTATCTTAGGCGTTAAAAATACTAATTAACCTCGCCTTTATTATCTCCTATTTATAGTAACCCTTTAGGTCCTTAGCTTTAATATCCCTATACTTAAAATAAAGAAAAATAATATACCTCTTTTTATCTAGTACTCTAATAACTAACTTTAGGTAGTCCTTCCCTTCTTTTTAATATCCCTATACCCTCTAGCTAATAAATATAATTCTTAGGTAGCTACGAGCCTTATTTAGCTCCGACTTAATATCCCTAGTAATAAATACTTAGAAGTAGCTTTTATACTATTGTAATGCCTTTAGCATCGCCCGTTCCTAGCGCGGCACGTGACTAATATTAGCTCCGGAGTAACCTTATTCCAGGGGTCGTTCCTCTAACCGTAGTTATAAGCGACTATATTATAGCTACTCTCGTTATAATAGATTAAGCTCTTTAGTAACTATAAATATAGCCCTATAGGATATTTCTTAATAGTTATAAGCCTAGCTCTAACTAGACCCCTAACTACTATTTTAAAATAAGCCTTTACTACTAAAAGTACTTACTAAAACTTCCTCTCTCCTATTCCTTCTTTCCTCCTTATTATATACTATCCTCTACTACTATAAACCCTCTATTTCTAAATAACCTTAACTATAATATCTTTTATTATAGCTATTATAGTATTATACTAGCTAACTACGCGTAGGGACTTCGCTACTTAGTATATTATAATCTAGGCTAAAGCCTAAGCTACTAGAGTTTAGAAGTATATTAACCTAGATAACCCTAAGAGACCTTTATACTTAGGTAAGACTTTATTAGAAACTCTAACTCTTAATATATATATTACTAAGTAAAACTAGGATACTAACGCCTAGTACGTATAGGAGAAGAGCGCTTATAATTAATATATCGCTCTACTTAACTAGGAGGCTCTAGAAGAGGCTACTTCTAATACTACTTTAGGGATTACTCCTAAGTCTATTACTAGGATATAGATAAATAAATTGCACCCCCTTTAGCCTCTAACCGCCCTAGTAATAATTAATAAGAATACTATAAGTATATAGGAATAGTACTTAGAGAACTTTTATTCGCTCGCTATATAAGAATCTAAGCGAACCTACGAGGACTAGGAGTTTAAATAGATTAACCGTCTAGTTATAAAAACTATTACTTATAATATTATTATACCTATATATATAGAACTTCTTACTAAAGGGGATATAACTCTATATAGCCTTATTATTAATCTTAAATATTACTACGCTCTAAGCAAGGCTAGTACTCTTATTACTATTTAAGAAGAGTATATCTAAGTCCTAGAAAAAGCAAATAGGAGTATTAATCCTAACGTCTAGATTAAGGATTTTAAGAGTATCTACCTCTACGCTACCTAGCTTAAGCTTCTTAACGTAAGTAGTACCCTCGCTTTAAAAACTTTTCTTTAAGTAATAAGTTATTACTTTATACTTACTTAGGCTAATATAGAAATTATAGATATTTTTAAATAGGAGCGAGTAGGGATACTAGCCTCTAATATAAGCTAATATACTAATATATTCAAGGACCTCTTATATAAAGATATACTCTACTCGAGGTTATAAGGATAAAGCATAGGGGTCTTTATAACGCTAGCTAGCTATATAGATAAGGCTAACCTATTAAGTATTCCTATAACTAGTAATATATCTAGTAGTAAATAGTGCCTATATAGGTCGAGCTATTAATAGCTAAGTATTAATTATAACTACTTAGAAGCTACTTTAACTAGATATTACTAGAAGGGCCCTTATATATTAGTAATAGATATATAAGCAGCTTAGATCTATAAGTAGTTAAATAGTAACTTACGCTTTACTAATCTTTATAGGGAACTTGCTCGTAAGGGCTAGCTATATACTATACCTTATAAGGGTAAAAACCGCTAAAATAATAAGGGGGGTAATAAGGGTTCGTCTAAGAAATCTAATATAGCCCCGAGCTACCCTACTAATATAGTAGTAGTTACTTTTTATATATCTCTCTCGAATAAGGTTAGGGATAATATAGTTAACTTAGATAGAGAGTACCTAAGTATCTTTATAACCCCTTACTTAGGATCCTATATATTATATAAGTCTATAGTCCTAGATAACTATAGAGGAACGTACTTTATAAATAATAAGTCCCTACTTATCCCCTCTTTAATTAGGTATTATAAAAGAGAATAGGTTAATTCTAGAACGGCTTTATACCTAATTATTATAAAAGGTATACGGATTATTAAGAACGCTCCTAATAGCTTAAAAGGTATAAATATAGAGGACCTTATACTCTATAATATAGGATATATAGAGAACTTTTATATTAATATTATCTCTAAAGCGCTACTTTAGAAGATAGGTATCTAGTATTTAGGGTATAACTATACGCTTCGCTTTAGAACCTATAAGAATAGCGTTATAGTTAAGAAACTTATTAGGAAAGCAAACCTCGCCTTCCTTAAATATAAGCCTTATTCCTTATACTCTATTCCTAAGTAGATTCCCTAAAGTATTAATATTATTATTAATAATATAAACTATATACTTATAATATATAAGTATATCTCTTTTATATTACTACTAGACCGGAGTAATAATATAATATTTTAATACTTTAGAAGCGGGTACCTCAGCCCTAAGGCTCTAGAGTAGCTAGTATACGCTACTTAGGGGGTGAGGATTAAAGGCCTAACGCGCTTATAATACTAATACTATATAGTTATATATACTAAATAGGAGATTTTAAGACGAATATTAGAAGATAAAGTAATACGCCCTTACTATAGAATTGCATAGGATTTCTTTAACTACTCTATAGGCTTTAACTAGAACTAATAGCTCCTTATTATTAAGGATAAGTATACTAGTTAGCTCTTTGTATTCCTATACGTTAATAAGGCCTATAGTAGTGTTATACTCGCTCTATATACCTTTAAGCAATAGGTATATTAATAGAAGGGACTTTCTATTTATAAGATTAGATAAGACGTCGAGAGGTTAGTAATTTCACTTATAGGCTATATAGGATATAAGGATTAGACTTATATAGAAGGAATAGAGGTTAAAATAACCCCTCTATATATAAAGGAACTAAATAGCGGAGGGGAACGGGCTAGTTAGGAAGTTATAACTCAAACGATTAAGATACTCGCTATAGCTAGCTTACTTATAAAACTATAGGCTAAGATAGTACTAGTAGTAATAACGCTTTATAATATAAGCCTACTTAAACGCTATAACTAGTATTCGCTACTATAGATTAAAGAGGAATAGTTCTACTAGTACTTTTGCTAGTAGTAACTTAATAATAGAGTAGCTCTAACCTATAACCTTTACCCTTACTAGGGATATATATATACCTATAGCTACTATATATACCCCCTTAAGAGGGAATAAGAGAGAGGAATTAATAAGAGAGACTTTAAGGTAGTACTATAGGGATATATTAGATACCTAGTAGGATAAGTTCTAAACGCCTATAACCTATATAAGGTCTGGATCCCTACGTTATAAATAGTTATTATTATATAGAATGTAACGTTTAATAAATAGACTTTCTATATAAAAGACGAGGTAAAAGAAGCTATCCTAGAAGATATTATCTATAAGATAGTAGAAGAGATTAAAGAGCTTATATTATAAGTCGACTTTAAACTTTAGATCCTAGGTATTATAGATAAGGACGAAGCTATATTAATACTTATAACTAAATAGTTACTTATACTAACCCTCGTTCTTATAACTAAGTCTCTAAATAGAAGAATCCTAAAACTTCTAAAGGGATAGGTAGGTTAGAAGGGGGGGTAGCTATTATCCCCTAATCCTATACTAGAGCTAGATAAAAGCCTAGTCCTAATAGATAGAGTAATAGGCGTAGTATATATACTAGAAATAAACTATATATATAATACTATTAGGGAAGTCGATTCTAAAGGGGAATAGATCGAGGATTATATTATAATTAAACTACTCCCTGCTTTATAATATATTTCTAAAGTAAGTAAGAGCGATAAGAATAAACCTTCGGATAGTAAGCCCTTAAATCTACTAGTATAGCTATATCAAAATAAAGAGGAGAGGGATAATACTAAATAGAGGTCTAACTCGGTATATAACTAGGAGGGCTATAGCTAAACTTATTAAAGCTAATAACTATGCAATCTACTACCTAGTAACTTATAACTAGGAATAGTAGAAAGCAAATCCCGCTCTAGTTACTAGTTTTTACTCTAATACTATATAGAGTAGGAGTAGGTATCTAGCTTCTTTAAGACTTTTATACCTAATTAATAAAAGGCCTTTTTAGAAGCTAATATAGGGTACTATACGCTCTATAGCTACGTTTATACTACTATCTATAGCGCAAAACCCGCTCGTATAACTATAATAATTTATAAATATCTTACTACTAATAACCTTATTAAGCTACCCTGCTCGTAGAAGGAACTTTTAAACCTCCTATAAGCGCTCTAAACTCGCTTTAAAGAAGTAGCTAAGGTTAAGATAGGTAAATTATAGTAGATAGATATATAGCGTGTTATTAATTAAGAGATAATAATAAAGAGACTAATCCCTTTAAAGTAGGTATTTACCTATAAATTTAATAAGGATAATATCCTCGACTAGTATAAAGCAAGGATCTATATTTAAGGCGATTAGTAAGAGAAGTCACCCCTCGAATAGACTTATATAGTAACCCTTACTACTTATACCTTTAGGGTAGTAATAGTACTTACTATATAATTCGACCTCGAAGTTAAATAATCTAATATTATTAACGCGTTCCTAAACGCCTCTTAGGATCTAAATAAAGACCTAATCGTTTATAAGTTACTAGATAGCTTTAAGTAGCCTAGGAAGTATATCGAACTATACTACGCGCTCTATAGGCTAAGGGACGCGCTACTACTCTAGTATAAGGAGTTCTCCTTAACCCTTTAGTATTTAGGCCTTATATTTATAAGTAAAGACCTATATCTCTTTTAGTTAACTAAGAAGAAGGTCCTCGTTATCTTCTATATAAATAACTTCCTTATCCTATTTTATAGGAATTATAAAGAAGTAGTATAAAAGGTAATTACTAGCTTAAAAGAAGCGTATAAGTTAAAAGAATAAAGCCTAGTTAAGTACTATCTTAGAATTAGGGTTATCTATAACTAAGCTATATAAAAGATATACCTTTCTTATAACTAATATATTAAGTAGGTTATAAAGAAGTTTAATTTACTCGATTTAAGAGTATTAATAACCCCCCTTTTAAACCTACTACTCCTAAAGAGTAAAGTAGTAATAATACTATTAGAGGTAAAGAGTTTCTAAGAGAAGATTAGCTCTATACTCTATATTACTATTATAATCCGACCTAATGTTGCTTTTATATATTCTTTACTCTTAAGATTCCTAACGAATCCCGCTCCTTATTACTATACTACTACTAACTAGGTTATATAGTACTTATATTATACTTATTACCTCGTAATACGCTTTAGTAACTTAGGGGGTAGATAGGTATTACTAATTATAAGTAACGCTTTATTTATAAATAATAAGGAGATATAGAAATTATCTTAAGGGTCTATAATCTCGCTCTTTAGAGGACTGATTTAATAGAAAGCTACTTAATAAGCTATAGTTATAATATTAATAATAGAAGCGGAGCTTCTAAGCCTCGAATATATAGCTAAGGAGACTATCGCTCTTTAGAGGCTATTTAGGAATATTGCTCTTAGACTTAGCGATATTTAGAAGATTTATTATAATAACTAATAGATAATTCGTCTTATAGTAAGTAAAAAGGAATAGATCTTAACTAAGCTATAGGATATTAAGATATAAAATATATAGCTATAATAAAAATATACTAGAAGATCGTTTAGCGTAGTATATATACTAATAAATAATATACTAGCTAATAGTCTTATAAAGGTTCTTAACTATAAGAAATTCGAAAAGTTCTATTCGCTCCTTAATCTAAAGGATATATAAAGAATAATTATAATAAATAAGGGATACTCTAGATAAGTATAAGAGGGCTAGTAATATCTAATCTTTAATTAATTTATAGCCTATTAGCTAGGGAGCTTGAAGTTGCTCTTATAGGAGTAAAAGAATATAATATACCCTAAAGGGCCGCCCTAAAACGCTAATTTTCTACTACCTAACCTCAGAGGATTTACTTATACTAATCTATTAGGATATTATATAAAGGTAGTAATACCTCTAGTACATATATGCTAATAAGACTATTAACTATATAGCGTATTATAATAGCTACGTTATTAGTAAGCGGATAAGGTGCGGGTATACCCGCGCTAACCGCTAGGGTTTTAAATAGAACTAGGGCAGGAGATAGAGTAATAACGCTATATATACTAGAACTACTTATTACTATAGAAGCCCTGCTTAAACCCTTACTATTACTACCCTTCTTTATTACTTTAATCTCCTCTTTCTAAGTAATAATAGCCTTATAGAGCGTAGCTCTCTAACGAGCGAGGGTTTATATATTATATTAGAAGATAGTTATAGAAATAAAGCGCGTATAGAACTTTACCTTTCTAACTATTAGGTTATCCGAAGTCTTAGCTTTAGTATATTAGCAAGCTATAATAATAATAGGGGCGCTTATTTATTAATAAGGTACCTTATCCTTATAATAATAGTTATACTTACCTACTATACTAAGTAAGTACCTTCTATCTAATAAGCCTAAGAGCTTACTTAAATTATACTAAAAGTAGTACTTATTAAATAGGGGTACTTACTCTATTTCTATATCTCTACTAGGGGGAGGAGAGCTAGGAGGGGGCTCTAAACCGCTCTTATTAATACCCTCCTCTTTATCTATCTCCTTAGGGATTATAATAATAACGAGGTTAGTAATATTCTAGTATATAGTTATAGTAATAAAGGGATTATAACTTACTAAGAGCTATCCTCTTAGATTACTTAGGGAGGTAACCCCGGGGCCTCTTAGGTTATAAACTCTTATCTTTAGAGCTACCCCCTATAGGTTACTTCTACTTCCTTCTACTTACTATATAATATATTAGTATATTATATATTAATAATAGGAAGGAATAATATATATATAACCTTATTATTACTCTCTAGGGGAGGAGGGCGCGCCCCTCTACCCCTAGCTTTACTCTTACTTTTAGTAGTATACGCCTTCTTAAGGGCTATAGCCTAACTAATCTTCTTTTTAAGAGAAATCTATAAATATATTAGTATATTATAATAGCTTTAAGATCGGTATGCGTTATAGGTATATGCGCGCGCGTGTAATAAGGTTATTATTAGGACTAAAGTTAGGTATATATATAGTTATTATATTATATATAGGGAAGAGTTAAGAAAGTAGGAGGGTAGCTAGGTTATTTTATTTAGAATTAACGCGATAGTAGCTACTCTACTTAAGCTAATAAGAGATAATAGATTCTACTACTATTAGTAAGAGTTAGTAAATAAAGGGTATCATAATAATAATAGCGATAGTTATAAAGGTAGAAAACTATAACTATTTACGCTTTGCTTATACCTAATATAAATAACTTTACTTTATTATCTCTTTTATTAATAGGCTTATTAATAGGTTACTTATTAATATACTGCTTTATATTTAAGTATTTTAAGGGATACTACGTAGTTAGGCGCTTTTCTAGCTATAGCTATGTCTAGGGGGGTATATTATAATACCTTTAGTATTGCCCGTTCCTAGCGCGGTATATAACTAATATCGGCACTAGAGTAACCTTATTCCGGGGGTCGTTCTTCTAACCGTGGTTATAAGTAACTACGTTATAGCTACTCTCGTTATAATAGATTAAGCTCTTTAGTAACTATAAATGTGGCCCTATAGGACGTTTCTTAATATATACTATAGATATTCTCTAATAAGACTACTAAGGTAATAAGGCTAGCTTTCTAGAAGGCTTATCTTAGTAAATAGGACTTTAAATAAATATTTAAAGTAACTAAGGGGTCTAGAGAATTCTACTATTAAGTCTTTATCTATACCTCTACTACTTTCCTCGCTAGCCTATAGGAGATAAAGGTCTTTTAGCGCGTAGCACCTATATATAGCTTATTTATTTAATCCTAAGGCGGTTATAATATAGTACCTTATATTTATTATAAAGAGCGGGCCTATATTACTAAGAACCCTATATTAGGTATTTATATTTATAAACCGTACTTTAAGTACGTCTTAATACTAGGCACTCCTTATACTAACTACTTCTTTTATAAAGCTTAAGAGAGTTACTTATATAATAATCTAAGTATTTATAAGCGCTATAAGTATAGAATTAAGCGTAATAATAAGGTAAGGAGGAGTAGAGAATTTAATAGTATTAAGGAGATCCTGTAATCCCGAATTCTAGTAAATACTATAGTTATAGCTATAGCTAAGTTTAATTTCTTGCTCCTTTATAATAAATACTATTAAGAGGCCTAGGAATATTATCCTAAAGCTAGGTTTATATACTCTTATTATCCTTTTATAATAGAGCTACCTCTAGAGTTTAACCTTATAGAAATCGCAGACTACTTAGGGCTTTGCTTTATAAATTAGAGTAGGAAAATAGGGTTTTTAGATATATTTATATAATATATAGGGGGGGGTAAAAAGGAAAAGAGAATAAGAAGCTAGTTAGGTTTTAATAAGAAATTATAGCGAATATTATATAAATAGGTCTATAAAGCTAAAGTTAAAGCATATCTAGGTATAAAAATTAATATAATCCTTTTTATAAATATCCTTCTCTTTCTCTTTAGTAGAAGGTAATATAATATTAATAATAATCTTTTCTAGGAAAAAAAGGGGGGGGTAAGAAAAGTCTATTAATATCTTTACTAGGGGCTAGTAATTACGATTTTAATACCCTCTCTCCTTTTCTCTTTTTCTTTCTTATCTTTAGGTTATTAATCTTATATTTATTTAATAAGGAAGGGTAGCTTTAGTATTATTACTAGGAGGTTAAGGATCTTATACTTTCCTAGGCTTAATTACCTTATTATAACTACTAATAGATATTAAAGTTATCTAGGCTATTATTATATTAAATAGTAGTAAGGGGTATACTTTAAATAAATAGGGAGTTATTAATACTATCTCTTACCCTTATCTCTAAAGTTTAGGAATATTATCCCTAGAATCTTAAACTTTTAAATTAAGAGATAAAAGGAAGAGAAAATTAGAATAAGTCTATAAATTATTAAGTAAAATAAGTTATAATAAAAGAAACCTTATATATTCCCTAGATCTTCTATCTTAATATACTCCTTTTCCTTCTCCTTTATTATTTTAGGAATCTTAATAACTAGTTATTATCTAGCTTTTAAAGCTTTAATTACTTTTTCTAAATCTTTTAAATACTATTTTAATTATACTACTAAGTATAAGAAATCCTCCTCTTCTTTTTAATTACTTTCCCTAGGTATTATAAGTTCCTCCTCCTCTTCCTTAGGTATATAATTATTATACTCTTTATTCCCTAGCGTTAAGAAGACTTTTACTAGGTTTCTTTCTAAATTAGATCTATAAATATCTAAATTACTTAGTTCCTAATACCTTTTAAGAGCTTAAATAAATTTATAAAGTTAATTTCTACTAAATATCTTTCTAGTAACCTTATTACTTACTAATATTACTAATTAATATAATAGAGCTTTTAAAGCTTATAAAAGGATATAGAAGGGGCCTTGCTATTAGTAATTAAGCTTTTTAATAGATAACTTATTAATAGAGCCCTTAATATTAAATACTAGTATTAAATTACCTACTTCTAGCCTCTTCTTTCTTATAGTCCTCTTATATTAACTATTATAGTATTCTATAGTCTTCTTATATTAACTATTAATTATCCTTTTAGCTTATTTTCTATCCTTATTAAGTTATAAGAAGGCTTATAGATATATTTAAACCTCCTCTTCTTTTATTATTACTAAATCCTAATTAAGAACCCTCTAGGTTAGTATTAGGGTCTTAATAGGAGTAATAAGCTTAAGCCTATATAGTAAGTAGAAAGGGCTAAAGCTAGTTAAAATATAAACGCTCGATTAGTCTATAAATAGGGTAATAAGAAGGTATAGCTAAGGGTTAATATCTCTCTATCCTCTAGTTTATATTAATAATATATAAGTAATTAGCTAATAACTAGTCTTAACTATACTATTAGCCCTTAGGTTATAAGTAGATATTACTTTCCTCTTTATATTATATTTCTTATTAAGATTTAATAATAACATCCTTATTCTCTAGTTCTCTATTAATAATAAGTTTACTATATAGTCTATAATAGTAGATAATCTCTTCTTAGATAAACTTAGTAATTTTAGCTAAAGTTACTCTCTTAAGCTACTAGGCTTTAGGCTATCCTATTATTAGATCCCTTATCTTAATGAGGTATTACTTACCTACTCTCTATATATCTAATAATATCCTAGTAAAGAGTAGTCCCTCTAGAGAGCTATAGGTCCTTATATTATCTATATATTAAGCTCTCTTCTTTTAATAATTAGGGTAACTTTTTAAGGATTTACTAATCTCTATATATATACTAGCTTAGATATAGTAATTAGATAGTCTTCTAGCTATAGCTTACTTACCTTAGTAATTACTCTCTTTATAGGCTTTTATAATTAGTTTCTTTTAATACTTAGGATTATTAATAACTCGTTATAATATTAGCTTTTAATTTATTAGTCTAGTAAAAAGCAAGTAGTTATAAATATAATAATCTAACGCTCTAGTCTTAAAGTTATAATACCTTACTAATTAGATTCCTAGAGGGTATCTCTATATTATTAAATAATAAGCGATTTATTAAGAGCGTACTAAATAGGTTTATAAATTATTAAGAAGTATATCTAGTATACTTATTATACTACTAATAACCTCCGCGTTTCCTACTAGGACCTCCTCTATATATTACTTATCAGGCTTAGCGTATTTGTATGCGGGGTCTAGTGCTAATATAGTTAAGGGATAAGGATAAGGATAAGGGAGAGGTATAAGGCCCTGCTCGTAGTAGTAGAGCTTCTTATACTTCTAGCTATAAGAACCTCTTAGGAAAGACCTCTCTAATTAAGGAGTTACCTCTTATATAGTAGCGTTTACCTTTAGTACCTTATTAGAAGGTCGACCTTTTAGGTTAAGGAGTTATCTTATATAGTAGCTTTCACCTTACTAGAAGGTTTAGCGAGGGTATTATTATAAGAGCCTTAGTAGCCTATTTAGCTCTAATATAATTAGCCCTAGTATAGCGCGCGTCCGACTTTATAATATTTAGAGGGTTTAATTATAAGTAGTAGGAACGTATAGGGTTCCTATATTATTTTCCTTAACTAGTAAAGGGTATAGGTTAAAATACCTATATAGTATTTCCCGAATTATGCTTGCGAACTAGGTGAATTTATTATAGTCTTTTTATAAAGGGGCTGCGGCGTAATTCTAAACTCAACTCAATATATTACTTATTATTATAGTATTAAGCTTAATTAAAGAAGGAACTAGCTTCTATATCTATAAAGAAGATCTATAAATCGATCTAAGAGTCGATCTCCCCCTTAGCTTCCTTATTAATAGTATTAGAAGGTCCCTAGGGTTTTTATA
>JAVHLU010000930.1:0-42296 GCA_036785755.1 Colletotrichum ledebouriae
CCCCATATGAAGCAGCATTGATGGAACTGGATCTGGCGACTGCCTTACGCATCACACACTGCTCTACCTATACTAGGTACCTTACTGGTCTTAATACCGGCCGGCTATCGATATGGGCAGTGCTGAAAGTGTTAGTAGGGTGATAATTTGGGCCAAGATGCCAGAGCGATGCTTTTTGATATCCCATCGTGTGTATTCAACATATCAAGTTTACAGGAAAACAACAGCAGCTGGACTATGGGTTTTGATCGGCAAGCTAGAAGCTTACTCGAATTCGATTCAACCACAGGGGTGCTGAGGAGGACGGCATGCCGATGGTGCTTCCGGCTTTTTTAGGTTGTAGCCGCTGCCTACCAGATCCCACTCGAGAGGTAGGTAAGGTGAGGTAAGAAATGAATTTGGGTTATCATTTGAAGTGTCTACCTCAGGTACCTACCTACCTTACCTTAAACTTCGTTCCTTGCCCCTCATCTGTCATCCGGCGGGTGAGGTAGATACAATGTGACTTGGCAAGGTACCTCAGCCCTTCTTCAGCGCCCCACTACCCCGCGATGACAGCCCTGTGCCTATCTTACTAGGTAGGTAGTGAGCCACCTTACGCGCCAGGACGTGCCCCGCTACAGGTGATAACGCCTGGCTCCTAAATTTCTAAAAGCTCCTTTCCGCTGCTTCATTAAATACGAGATCCTTCTTCCGTGCGAACTCATATCCCGCCGACTTCCTTGCAATCTACAACACCGGCACCGACGCCTTGGTCGCTCACCAAGAAGACCGCAAACATGAGCTTCGCGATCGAGGTCCCCGGCGACGCGAACCCCCTCAGTCTACAGGAGCTCTGCAGGGCCCTTGAGTCCGCAACCTCGACCGACTACGCGCGAAGGCAAGCTGCCGGCCAGCAGCTTGCATCATGGGAAACTGAGCATGGCTACTTCTCATCCTTGCAGGTATGGAGCCGCCTGGCACATCACTCTTGGTCTAATGGGCTACTAAAGTTGCACACTGCAGAACATCTTCCTCGACAAGTCCCTGCCCTTCGAAATCCGATTTCTAGCCGTCATCCAGCTCAAGAACGGTATCGACAAGTACTGGCGATTGCTGCCGACAGTCAAGGGAGGCTTAGACCCGGCGGAGAAGACTATCATTCGTCAACGTCTATTCCAGGGTACACTTGAAGAAGAGGAAAGAGGTCTGTCGCTCCATAACTCGCTGGTGACAGCGAAGGTCATCAGGATCGACTACCCTCAACACTGGCCCGATGCCTTGTCCAACATTATCAGTCTTGTCAGGAACTCCAAAGACGGAAATCAGCAGCATCTGCACGGCGCGCTTCAGATTCTTCTTCGGGTCGTTAAGGAGCTGGGCACTGCTCGGTTGAGAAGGTCGCAAACCGCACTTCAGTCTGTCACACCAGAGATTGTCTTCCTCCTAGGAGAAATATACACTGAAAAGTCAGCAATATGGATGGGATTCCTCGCCAATGGACGTGGTGACGAAGATGAAGCCGACCTTGCCATGCTCAACAGTCTCATCTCCCTCAAGACGCTGCGCCGCTTGCTCGTCGTTGGCTACGAGTCACCCCACAACGACAAGACGGTTCAGCAGTTCTGGACAGTATCTCAAAATCATTTTGGGCAATTTCTTGGTTTTGTCAGTCACGACTCTCATGTGCCAGCGCCCTATCAAGATACGGTTGGGAAGCATCTCCTGCAGTTCACGAAACTCCACATCGATATGTCCGAGTCGCATCCTGCTAGCTTCGCCGTTCTTCCCAATTCCTTGCCTCTTGTGCACGCTTACTGGGAACTTGTCGCCAAGTTTGCTGAGGTCTTCGAAAAATCCGGAGGGATTCGCCAGTCGTCCGGTGACTCTGCACAGTCAGAGTCCAAGTCCAAGGTGGAGGGTCCATTGCTGGAACGGCTGGCGCTCAGAGCTCTCCTTTTGATGAGATCATGCCTGAGAATCGCGTTTTACCCCAAACAGACATTCAAATACAGGAGCGCGGAGGCTAAGCAGGACGAGAACGCCGCAATTGCGCTTATCAAACAGGAACTTCTCAAGGACGAGTTTGTCGTTCAAATGGCCAACATCATCATCACGCACCTTTTCGTCTTCCGAAAGTCTGACTTGGATGCTTGGGAAGAGGATCCGGAAGAGTGGGAACAACAGGAACAAAGCGAGGGTAATGCCTACGAATGGGAGGTTCGCCCCTGCGCTGAGAAGCTTTTCTTGGATTTGCTCGTCAATTACAAAAACCTCATGATACCCCCTTTGCTTTCCTACTTCCAGACGGCGACGAACCCACAAGCAGATATAGCTACCAAGGAGGCAGTATATACGGCTTTGGGTCTGGCTGCGCCTAACGTTGTCGATGTGTTCAACTTTGACAGCGTCCTGGTATCTACAGTTGTTCAAGATGCTCAACAGCAAGGACCTCTCCACAAAGTACTTCGCCGTCGCATTGCAATCATGGTAAGCCAGTGGGTTACCGTGAAGATCGCGGACAGCAGCAGACCTCTTATTTACGAAATGTTCCGGCACTTCCTCAATCCTGCGGACTCCACCAACGATGTCGTCGTCAGAATCACTGCCGCACGCCAACTGCGGTGGATTGTGGATGAACTCGCTTTCAATGCTGATTCGTTCCTTCCTTACGCCGCCGACGTGCTGAACGAGCTCCTTCAACTTCTTCAAAACGTCGACATCGACGAGACAAAGTTGGCCGTCTTGGAGTCCATGCGAATTCTGGTCACAAGACTAGAGCACCATGTTTCGCAATTTGGGGACTTTATTATGTCTAATCTCCCAGGCATATGGGAGAACTCTGGAAACGAAGATTACATGATCAAACAGGCTATCATTGCCATCTTCGCAGCTTTGGTCATGTCTATGGGTAGCGAATCCCAAAGGTACGCGCATCTCATGGTACCACTTTTGTCAGAAGCAGCAAAGTCTGGCTCTGATCTCCATACGTATCTGATCGACGAGGTTTTGGATCTCTGGAATTCGGTCTTGATGCAGAGCAACCCTCCCGTGGATGCTGAGCTCATAAGCATAGCGGAACTTTCGCTCCCCTTACTGGAGTATGCGACTGAGACCGCAGCTGTGGCTCTTTCGGTCGTTGAGTCGTACATTCTCTTGGGCACTCAGGCGGTCCTGGAAGATCGACTCCGACGACAGTTCTTACAAGCGCTGTCCGGTGTACTTGATTCCAAGAGTCGAGAGCAAGTCAGACAAGGCACCGTGTGCATTGAGTACATGATCCGTGCTGCGTCTGAGCTTGGTGGAACCTCTGTGGTCATCCAGGACATGCTGGAAACTGGATTTCTGAAGAAAATCTTGGAGAGTCTTCACGATGCCTGGGAAGCACACCAGACCACGGGACCGAACAGGAAGGTCAGTAAGCTGAGCACGATAACAGAGCGCGACTACTTCGCAATTCTTTCCCGCTTGGTCCTTGCCGACCCGGCTCTTTTTGTCACGATGCTTACATCATTCGGTCCTCTGGAGCATGTCTGGGCTTGGCTAGGTGGTGAGTGGTTCTTTCACCTCGACGGTCTTGATCACATCGAGCGGCAAAAGTTGTCTCTACTGGCTCTCACACGACTACTGGAGCTGCCTCAGCCGATGCAGAACCTGGCGCTCGGCAAGCTGCAGGATTTCTTCACACTTTGGACAAGCACCATCTCTGAACTTCAAGACGGCATGACAGACGGTTCCGATTCCTTGATTTGGACAGAGATGGAGCCCAACGACTATGAGACGCCCAAGAGTCTCAAGGAGACAGAATGGATCCAGAAGGACCCCATTCACACGGTGAACGCCACATATTTTGTCAAGGAGAGGTTGCAGGATGTAGTCCAGCGATGTGGCGGCGAGCAGCAGTTTGAGCAAGAATGGGCAGTTAATGTGGATAAAGACGTACTGCAGAAGTTTTGGGGTTTGATGCAGGTCACTAGGGGTGCATGAGTGGCCCTGCAACACAGTCCCAACGACTGGCAGCACTTCAGACAATCGGTTAGGAGGGAATGATAATGATTTCATGATAAACAAGGTGATATAGAAGGGCTCTATATCATTTTGCAGAAAATGAAAATTGAATAGAAGGGCGTACCACCGTAATCCTGGAAGTCAATGGCTAAACCTGTCTTGATTCTTGGTGTCTCGCGTCTCTTGATGAATATGTCACTCTACAGCTTACTCTGACCGTCCAGCGGAAGCTTGACCACGACCTTACCCCAGGTGCCTCGACTACCCAGTGCGATCAGGGCATCCGGGATCCGGTCAAGCCCAACAAATTCCTCGTCGGTAAACTCGGTGCCGCGCAGCTTGCCCTCCGCAACCAGCTTCATAATACCTTCCCAGACCTTGACGACGGTTTCCTTCTCTCTCACAGCATATTGGCCCCAATGGATACCAACGAGGCTGATGTTCTTAAGGAGCACCTTATTCATGGCGACCTTTTCGATCTTTCCAGCAGCAAAGCCGACGATGAGAATACGACCATTCCAAGCTGTGCACTTTGTGCTGGTGTCAACCATGCCCACGGGGTCGTAGACAATATCAACACCCCTTCCTCCGGGCGTCAAGGCCTTCACCTTGGCAGGCCACTCCGGGTCGCGGTAGTCGACGACGTGGTCCGCGCCGAAAGACTTTGCAACGTCGCGCTTGCGCTCAGTCGACGCCGTCGCGATGACCGTGGCGCCGAACGCCTTGGCGACTTGTACGGCAGCTAAACCGACGCCGCCGGCCGCCGCGTGGACGAGTACGATTTCGCCGGCCTTGATACCCGCACGAACCACAAGGGCGCCGTACGAGGTAGGTGCTGTGATGAAGAGGCCGCTGGCCTCTTGGAAGGACCAGCCCTTAGGGATGAGGAGAATGTCCTTTTCGCGAGCGACGCACTTTTCGGCGAAGGCGCCTTGGGTCGCGCCGAAGACACGGGAGCCCACAGAATACTTTGCGGATGAAGGGGCCTTCAGGACGTTGCCGGCAAATTCACACCCGGAAGTCCAGGGAAAGGCTAGACGTTGTCAGACTTGATCTGGAGGTTGAAATTGCGACTGCAAATTGAGGGAGACTTGCGTGGTTGGTTTTGGTATTTGCCTTGGACTTGGAGGATGTCGAAGAAGTTTGCGGCGATGGCGTGGACTTGGATCAGGTACTCGTCGTCCTTCTTAGGAACGGGATCTGGGAGGTCAGTCACACGGAGCTCCTTGGGAGACTGTTTTTCGGTTTAACTGTAAGATTTTTGATTGCTGGCGGCGAGAAGGATTCGGGTATTTTACTTTGACATATTCCTTGATCTGGATGCCACGCATTGTTTACGCAGGGTACTGATCGTACTTGAGAACTGATGCCAGAGATAGAGAGTTGAATCGATTGGAACTCGAGATGTCAGCGATATATGAGGATCGGATTTCAATAAGACGGCGCGGATGAAAAGACAAATATACACGATGAGATGAAAAACCAAGGAGAGTGAAAGGTTCGAGGTGTCGTTAGTCTTTGTAGCTTACACCGGATGCTACCCCATTTGGCAGTCCCTGAGACCCCGAGGGGGAGGAGAGCCGAGGCATAATCGGTGGGTCAGTGTCCAAATTCCGGGGGAGCTGGAGCTCGGGCCAAGTCTTTTTGCTCACCAGCTTCGGGGGAGAGAGAGGTTGCAGGTTTCAAGGCCGCCGTCATTTCAGCTACTGCACGTGTTGTGGCGTGTGGCGAAGAGCGGGAACTGAGATGTTGGTTGACTATTCATGGCAAGGTAATTTACACTAGGTAAGGCAGACATTTCATCGTAACGAAGTCGATGCTGACGTATCTGAAATGAAGGAATAGGGTTGGTTTAGTTGGATTTGAAGAGGATCAATCCATGTGTTCTTGGTGTGACATTATCCCTATCATGTTTGCATACCGGCGATTGAAAATCTATAGACTTCAATCTGATCAATATCATTCGGTAAGTAGCTGCTGCTTGATTGGAGTTCACCAGCATAACTGGGAACCTCATCGGGTGGGATGGCGGAATGCCATGTCTCTCGCCAGACCACCTCTTTGCACAACAACTGATTTTTGAAGGTGGAAAGTGATGGACGACGATGGAAAGACTGACCAAAAGGTGACACTAGGCCACAAGTTGGAGCCCGGGTGCTCGCTGCCTAGGTGTTTACCTAGGTGTAGCAATTTGGGATACCATAACGACTGCTGAAATCAGTGTCTGCGCCAATCCATAAGGTACCTACCGCCTTCACAATGCCAATGCACAGAAGGAAAAGGTTTGGCTTATTCAAACATTCGATGGCCGTCATTCCCATGTCTGTGTGTACATAGTAGGTCAGATATTTGCGATGCAACCCGTCCTTGAGGTTCCGTTACGGCTGACCAAGAGCGAAAGTACAAGCCGTCCACGGTCTCCCAAGACCTTAAAGTAGGTACCTAAGGTAGCTGAATTGACCCTTGCTGTCCCGCCCCGACCGGCGCTAGCGTGGTGCGAGCAATGGAACACCTCATTCGTCAGGTTCAGACAGGCGACCGCTGTACGGTCAACTGTCTTTGCCATTCCCAGATAGAGGCTTAGGTACAGCAGCCACAAGCTACAGCAGGGTCTGGTCCATTAGTCGCCAGTACACCTATGCGGGAGGGGGGTTAATTACTTTATAATATTGGTAGGATTAAGATATTATATAAGTTAATAAGTATATATATTTATTAAACATTCTATTAGGCTCCTTAAGCTTGAGCTAATTATAATTATATTATTATCTATTAATTATATAATATATAATATATCTTATTAGTATATATACTTACTAACTTATATAATATCTTAATCCTACCAATATCATAAAGTAATTACTACTACCCTCTCCCCCATAGGTACCTATCGGAGCGAACCTGGAAGCCCATCCACGTCCTTAGGTACCTAAGGTACCTACCTAGGGTCCACCGTCCACGGTCCTCAGTTCAGTGAATCCGCTCTCACCAACGACTGTCGTTCCTGCGACCGCAGCTACCGACTTGACCGATCACTTTCACCACTGCCTGCCTACCTACCTCTGTTGACTTTTGCAACAACCCTGACTTTACCTTACCCGGCATACGTCGTCGCCTCCTTCCAAATTCCCAACGACTTCCTCATCTCCGTTGACTACCTTTTTTCTCTCATATTATCTATCTTCATTCCCCCTCCAAAACCCTCCCCAACCTTCATTCACCTGCGAGCAACGACGGTCGTCATCGCATTTGCGAGACCCCGAACACGAATACCTCATACTATTCAGTCACCCCATAGCCGCTTTACCGTATCAACATAGCATCAAACGAGGCAATGGCCGACAACGCAGAGGGCAGTGGCGATGCCCAGGTCACCTTCAAGGTGAAAACCGGTCAGGATAGCAACCACGTCATCACCATGTCCGAGTCGGCCACCGTGCTCGACCTCAAGACCAAGCTCGCAAGCGAAGACTTTGAAAACGTCCCCGTTGAGCGCCAGCGTCTTATCTACTCCGGCCGCGTCATGAAGAATGACGATACTCTCGGTACCTACAAGATCAAGCCCAATAACACTATTCACATGGTCAAGAGTGCTGCCAGCAACCCCGCGCCCCAGCCCGCCGCGACCTCCTCTACGCCTGTCGCACCTGCTGTTCCCACCAACATGCAAGCCGGTACCGCCAACAACTTGCTTGCTGGCCTGACCGGTGCAAGATATGCCGGCCACATCAACCTTCCCAGTCGCGAGACCTTTGGAGCTGATGGAGGAGTAAGTCACTGTCACCATCCAACACAGATATTGCGGCCTTTGGGCTAATCTCACATTCTGCAGATGGGTGCCCCACCCTCCGACGACCAACTCGCCCAGATGTTGTCCGACCCTTCCATGCTTCAGACCATGAATGCTGCTCTCGACAACCCAGATTTCATCAACTACATGATTCAGAGCAACCCCCACCTTCGCAATGTCCCTAACGCCCGCGAGATCATTCAGTCGCCCTTCATGCGCTCGATGATGACAAACCCTGACATGCTGCGCAATGTCATGAGAATGCAGCGCAGCATGGCCGGAGGAGGAGGCAACACTGCCTTCCCGGCACCTGGCGCCACCGATACTACTCCGGCCGAAGCTGCTGCGGCTGGCCAACAAGCTAATGCACAACGTTCGCCTTTTGCCGGCTTCCCGGGCTTCCCTGGGGCCGGCATGGAGGGACTGGGCGATCTTGGTGCGCTTTTTGGTCCTGGTAGTCCTTTTGCGCCTCAGCAAGGCACCGGCGCTGATAACACTGCCCCTGCGGACACCACGACGAGTGATGGTGCGCAAACCACCACGGGAGCTGCTGGCGGAGCTGTGCCAGGCGCACAAGGCGGCAACACCACGAGCCCGCCCCCTGCTAACCCTTTTGCCGCTCTTTTCGCTCCTCCTCCCTACGCTGCAGCGGGACAGGGCGAGGGCCAGCAAGGTCAAGGACAGACTCCCCCTAACCTATTCGCCTCGCCTTTCGGCCAGATCAATCCTGAGATGATGCAGCAGTTGATGAACATGTGGGGTCTCGGTGCAGGTGGTGCGGGTGGTGCTGGTGGCTCTCCTGCTCCTCCTGATAACCGCCCGCCTGAGGAGCGATATGCCGAACAGCTACGTCAACTCAACGATATGGGCTTTTTCGACTTTGATAGGAACGTAGCTGCTCTTAGACGGAGTGGTGGCAGTGTACAGGGCGCGATTGAGCATCTTCTCAGCGGCTAATTATGAATATCGAGGCATAACTGGTACGATAACATTTCGTTTTGGACAGAGCGCCGTGGAGGATGCGCATTTTAATGGTTGATAGGCCTGTTGCAGGGAGCAGCACATACCCTACCTGGTTGCCTTGGGCTTTGTTTCTGGCATTTTCAGGCGATGGGAAATTGACCAGGCACGACGTTTATGACAGCTTGCTCAGCATTTCTCTAGACGGCTGGCCTGGGAAGAAATAACACCCTTGTAGTTCTTGCAAGCCGCCTCCATCCAAACGTTGTATTTTTACTTCATGCAAAAAGACCGCCGCCGCGATTGAGACGTGACCTATGCATGTGTCACGTGATGTTGAGACTTTGTTTAGATGGGGCGGTTGACTTACCCAGAAAAACGTGCACCCGGTTTAGACTCAACTTCCCTCTTGAACAAACTAGCTCGTGACGCAGGGATCGAACACCCAAAACACACCACACAGATTGGAAATCGGAAGATGTAGCAGTCATGATCCAAGGCATCTTCTATGCTCGGTTTCTTCCCAAAGAAGGCATGTCACCGCTCTCGCCCGAGGCGCCTGGCTTCACCGAAGTGCCGCTGAGACTTGCCGTTACTGACCTGAGCATCATCCGGATAGGACCGCACATCGAAGCCCAGTCGCCGCCAGGATGCATTACGGCGGCCCCCGGCGCAACGAAGCCGCCACTGATCGACTGGGACGTGATGCAAGAGTACATCATGCCGCGCAAGGCGTTCTTCAACAGGTACATAACCGTGCAGGACCCCGAGGGCAAGTTCGCCGTCCTCGGGTTCCCCATCCTGATCCCGAACGAAAAGTACCAGCGCAACGAGTTCATCTTTAACTTCGGCATAGTTCTGGATGCCGATGCAAACCAGGCGCCGTACGAGCCCGTCGTGCGCCGCCTGGCTGTTACGTTCAAGGAGATGGAGAAGCAGAATGAGTATCTGAGCCAAGAGGGGTCTGGGATCGGCGGGGGCCCTAGGGGAGGGGACCGCAGGCCGATTGAGAGCTTGCTGGAGATTGTGAAGGAGGATTTGAACAACTACGGCGAGTGCATGATTCCAGTCGGTCGGTGTCCCTTTTTCTCTCGTCAACCCGCCACGTCCGTGACTGACAGCCTCGAGACGATGCAAACACGATCAACATGAAGCTCTTTCCCCACCACGCCATGCCGCCGCAGGTGAAGGGCTGGCACGTCCCCGTCGCCAAGATGAAGTTCGCCGAAATCGTCGATCCGACGTGGGACCTGACGATGCAAAAGGTGGTTGCGCACATTGACGGCGTCAACGACGTCCGCCGCATCGCCTGGGCCGCCGATGTCTCGCTCGACCTCGCCAAGCTCGCCCTGCGCCACCTGCTCTACTACGACACCGTGCTGCTGCTCGACATGTTCTTCTTCGGGTCGTGCTACGCGCCGCGGCCGGGGATCCACGACTTACTCGCCAACCAGGATGGCATCGTCGACGAATGCGCTGCGTACGTGTGCATCCACTCCCGCCAACGTGTGAGCAACTTTATGCTGGTGAAGCTGATGACGAGCTTCTGCGTGGGCAAGAGCGTCATGGAGTGGTTAAGGGGTCACCAGGAGGCCGGGTTCGACGTTCTGCGGTACGTGGATGTGAGGAGGCTGGTGCAGTTCGGGGTCATCAAGGGATGTCTTTACCGCGCGCATAAGTACGTCGTCTCGAAGCAGTATCTGGCGGCTCTGGCGACGGGGCAGGCGAGGCCCATGGCTGGCGGGGACCCGTTACAAAAGTATATGGACGGGTGCCATACGTTTGATCAGATCATCACAGAGAACAACTTGACGGACGCGGAAATTATGGAGAAGCTCAAGGCTTTGCCTGTTCCGACGGGAGATTTGACGGTCTTTTACCGATGAGGATCGTCGCGAACGTATGCTGAAACATCGGGAGGATGGGTGTGTGTTTTTACATCTTCTAGCATATTGTACATCATTGTACACGCATTATACATGGTATCATGGTGCTCTAATCATGGCTTCTCAGCCTTTTTTCCTGCGACGGACTTTTTGAGTTCCTCCCGCACCTGCTGGTGCTCGCTCTTCGTGGGAAACCGAATGTCCGGGTTATTCGCCACAGTAACAGCCTCCTCTTCTTCGGCCAGCTTCTTAGCACCCATCTTACGAAGCTCTTTCGCTTTGAACTTCTTTCCCTCCTTCGCAGCCATCTCCTCGAGCTTGTTCATGATCAAGCGCGTCTTTCCCTTGAAAGGCTCGCCGGGATAACTTTGGCCGCTCTCCTCCCACTCCTTGTCGCTGACGACCTCGATGATGCGCACGTTGTGCTTGCCCTTGCGAATGATGAGAATGCGGCCGTCGATTAGGAACTTTTGCACGTCCTGAGGGAACCACAACTTCACGGGCGTCCAATCCAGGTTGCCGGGTACCAGGCCGCGCATGTCCTTGCCCGGGGCGGCGGCGACGTAGGCGCCGCTGCCCTTGGCGATACGGTCACCCTCGCTAGCGGAACCGGCAAGGCCCGCAGCGTAGAGGATACGGGCGATGCCTCGGTTGTGGACCAGGTCGGCGGGGAGCTGCATGTCCATCTTTGGGGCGTTGTTCAGCGTCGTGGATTGGCCCTTGACGGCCTGGTACAGCGCTGCGGCAGCGTCAGCGTCAGCGTCAGCGTCGGCTCCTTTGCTGTACATGAACCTGTGCTGCTGCTGTTCGCGAAGGGCGACGCCGCAGCCGTGAACGAGGCACAGGATTTCGAAGGCGAGCGCGTGCTGGGCGACGCGCTTGGGCGGGTCCTGCGCATGTTCACGCATCAAGTCTGTGATCTTTTCGGTTGGGAGGAAGGTGAAGAGGCGGAGGAGCTTCTCGACCTCGGCGTCGGAACGTCTGGCGAAGTAGCCGTACAGGTCGAAGGCGTTGGTCATGAAGGGGTCGAGCCAGACGGCGTTGCCGGCGCTCTTGCCGAACTTGGCGCCCGAGGAGTCCGTGAGGAGAGGTACAGTGAAGCCGACGGGGTCGTCTTGCCAAGTGTTGGGCAGCTTTGTGTTGAGATTCTCTTCGGATTCGCGGATTGTCTTTACGGAGTCGATACCTGCCACAATGTTGCCGAACTGGTCGGAGCCACCGATTTGCATTTGTACGCCTAGTTTGGAGTAAAGGTGCCAGAAGTCCCAGCCTTGCATCAAGGGATAGACGAACTCTGCGAGAGACATGCCGTCGCCCTTTTCCATCTTGTTCTTTACGCTGTCGTTCCGGTTAGCTAGCTTCCAGTTGAGTACGTGTGCTGGATGGTGTAACGCACGTATCGCGGGTCAACATGGGCCCTATCCGCATGAAACGACCTAGCCTCTTCATCACATCGTACATTGGCAAACCCTGCCACCACATGTTATTGTTCACGAGATGCCTCCTCGCCGCCTCATCTGGCTTGACACCGTGTCTCCTGCCCAGCTCCTCGACGTTTACCCAGAGCTTCTTCATCTGATAGTGAATTTTCGTGATATTAATCGAGACCTCGGAGTTCTTCATGACCTCGCGCGTCTTCAACCGGTCTGTCGGGTCGCCTATCCTGCCGGTTGCGCCACCAATCAGCGACACCGCCGAAAAGCCGTGCAAGAACATCCAGAAAAGAGGCATGAGCGGGAGCAGATGGCCGACGTGAAGGGATGGAGCGGTCGGATCGACACCCACGTATGCGCCTATTCGTCTCGTTCGCATGAGTTCTTTGACTTGTGGTTTGCGCCTGGTATCACCGGTCAGCTGGGCCCGTTTCAGAGACAAAGAGGAGGCACCATGCTCACCCCGCCACGTCCTTGACGTATCCACGCTCTTCAAAGAAATCCCATATATGGGGGATCTCTCCATTCTGTATCAGCTCCGCCTTTTCTGCCCAAGCCTTCTCCGCCGCCCTGCGCTTCGCTATCACTTTTGTCGAGATCCATCTGAGTCGATTTCGCTGCAAGTGGAGCGCTGGCAACTTGGCGCACTGCCTGCAAGTAACCCGCTGCAGACTGGGGAGGCGGGGCCCCAGTGTCGAGAGCATCGCTGTGGGTGGTATGCTTAATCAAGAAGGGGTATCAGATAGTTTTGATAGATCAACATATCGAGATATACCGATTTGTTGGCAAACGGTAGCGTGGCAATGGCGAAAGTCGAGATGAAATCGCCGCAGAATGACTGACACTCCCCTCGCGCTCTGCATGATCCTGCAGAACTCCAAAAATTTCGTTATCAGGTCACCGAGAAGGTGAGTCGTCGCATCTTTATTCCTCCGTCTTCCGGCGGTTGCTCACGGCCCGCCAAGTCGTCGCCCGCGATCCGTATCACGTGGATCATTTTCGCAGCCCGGAAGAGACTGGCCAATCACAGCACACCCGAAATAAGCTGCTCGGCAATCCATCATCGCCATCGCCGGTCGAGTGCATCATCCATTGCTAATTCTCTCCTCCGATCCCAGCCCGTAGCGGAAAACCCTCGTCGGCCTCGACCACCATCAAATCGCAACCTCTTCTTTCCGAATCAATCAATTGACGGGCCTGCACGATTCTACGTTCCCATCTCAAATGGCTTCATCCATGCGACCTGCCCTACTGAGGCAGACGGCTTTCGCTGCCAGTATAGCCAAGACCGGCGCATCCCGCTCTGCTTTCGTCAAGCCTACCGTCCAGAGGGAGTTCGTCAACTACTCGATCAGAGTTGCGGCTTTCCACAACACCGCTAAGAGAGATCTCTTGCCCGTTGGTTCTCGTACGTACTCCGCACATTTGCGCCTAGCTTGCTTGCGGATATGCTGCTAATTGTTCTTCCATACAGAGGTTGTTCAGGGTGGAGGTACGACAATGACAACGGGTGAAAGGCAAAAGGTGCTTCCGCAAATACTGACTTACCGACACAGTGAACGATCCCGCTCCCGTCCCTCCCCCGAGTCCCGCTCACGGCTCCTACCACTGGAGCTTCGACCGCATCCTGGCCGCCGGCCTCGTGCCCATCACCATCACCCCCTTCGCCGCCGGCTCTCTGAACCCCACGGCCGATGCCGTCCTCTGCGCCCTGATCCTCGTCCATTCCCACACTGGCTTCCAGAACATTATCATCGACTACGTACCCACCCGCACGTATCCCAAGCTCCGCAAGGGGACCATGTGGGCGCTGAACATCGCCACCGTCCTCGTCGGTCTCGGTCTCTACGAGTTCGAGACCAGTGATGTTGGTGTCACTGAGGCCGTTGCTCGCATGTGGAAGGCTTAGAAGCTCTGGGTTGAGGTTGCGTTGTGTGCAACTCATGTGCTCGTAGTAGGCCATTGGGAGTTGATGTTTCAAATTCTTATTTGCGCGTAGCGAATTCCACCGGTAGAGGCTAAGGATGAGAGGATAGCTACGGAGACTGCATGTGCCGGGTTATTGGAGCCATGATGGGGGCATGGGGAGGAATTGTACGTGATTTGGAGGCGCCATGGTTTAGAATTGGGATGGCCAGTGTACAACCACCAGTCTAGGCAAAATTGAATTCTTTGTCAATGAACCAGGATTGGAATCTGTCAATCATTGCTTGTTGAACGGAGTTTTCTGTCAACCGACACCGATGTCGCGACCTTGGCTACGGCGGGATGGTGCGCCGAAGAGTCTAGTCTCTCATCCTTAACTGGCTTCACGCTGTGTATATTTCTCAACTCGAAATTTTGAAGGGGAAAGGCTGGTGTTTTCTAAGGGCCAAGTACAAGTCAGATACCAAGGACATGACATCAGGATCAGTTAGCATCAAGCAGTGCACCGAGAGGTGAAGCCGGTGAGGTGGAGCTGGGGCCGGGCACATCTGCCATGAGGTGCCGGTTGAGCCTCCGCCACGGATGACACATTCACTCCGCTCCGATGATACTGGTAGTGCGGTTTATTGGAGCCTTTTTCAAGCATGCAACTCATTTGCCGTGAGCTCGACTGCATTTTGAATCCTGATTCTTGAAGGGCAGAAGCCAAGGAGGGAAGTGGCCGAAGAGAAGTGATTAGGAACCCCGGAAACTAATTTTCCACGCTCTACCTCGAGCTAATTGCAGAATACGTACTCAGTATTTCGAGACTTTCGCGACGAAAAGGTTAAATTGAATTCTGGCTGTGTCATAGCTCTCACTTTCGTTATTGGTAACGGTTCAGGCGTCTAAGCTGGGGAAAGGGCAAGACGTGAATAGCACGAAATTCTAGCATTCTTCAGGTAGTTGTTGTGAAAGTTGTCTTATTGCACGCTTCCGGATCCTAGGGAGTATCGTTTTTCCCACTTCGCAGAGTCCGACCACGGGTTGAAGTAAGGTAAGTGCTTCAGACCATTCATGTACCGTGCAAGCCACTTTTATTATACACAACGCACGGTACACCTGTGTTCCGTACGAAGTTTTTTTAAAAAAAATCATTTCAAGATAACCTTCCCCGAAATACCCATCACAAACCGAATTATCGACACAGCCAAGTTGAAAGCTCACAAACCCCCCTCCCTTTCCCCCGAAGATGGTCTAGCTTAGTGCAATCAAATGAGCCCCGCCGCATTTTCAGATCTTCGAACTGAATTTTGTTGGTACGTCAGGCCGCAGGGAGCGAGGGGAATTTCGAGAGGGATGCCCGGAGAGCGTTGCTTTTCCGAGGCGGGAGGCGAAGGCTCCGTTCACAACTGTCTGATTCAAAGCATGGGATTCCGTCTTCTAACGATTGCAACGACGGAGGGAATCGGCTTAGAGCGGTTGCTGAACTGCGCTTTCCCGATGATAGTTGGCCAAAGGACTCCACTGAGGAATCCATCCCTCTAGCAGGACGGCAACTTCTCGCCTACGCTCAAGCGCTCTGGTGACTCGCGATGGGGACATGTGCTCCGGGTCGCATCTCCCATTGGCATAACGTTCTGCTGGCATACTTTTGATTCTGCACTGCAGCTATGATTATGCATGGCAACAAGCAATCTCCTGGTCTGGCTCAAACGTACGGCTTGGTCCCTCTCGATCGACTAGCCACGATACGACACCATTCACAGGCCGAGTGGTGCTCCAGCGTGGTCTGGTGTTTCGAGACTTCATCCTAGGGCAAGCCCCAGCGGGTGGGCTCCCATTGAAGTTCAGGTCAAGCTACAGTGAGCCCCTGAACGACACGGAATCTCTTGCCTCGACACGCTTTGAACGCGAATTCTGTCAAGATGGAATCTACGTGGCACGCCCCGGACAGGCAGTGCTGAAGCAGCAACGTGGGGGAAGCTTGGGATGAGGGAACAGAATCGCCATGGTTCTCATAACCAGGTTCAGCACCCCACGAGATCGGAAGAGGCAACCTGGAGTATTTCGTAGCTTCCCGTGCCATTAGACTCACAAAGGATTGGCGCAAGACACTTTGGCATCGGTTGTACAGACGCTGCGTTGACGTCCAGATGGTTTGCCCATGTGCTCTGGCTATTGGTCAACACGCGCTGGTCCACATGGGCCTGCAGGGGCACCCGTGTTTACCTCACCCACGCTAGACATCTACAACGAGCTGGCGGGGTTGGCTCAATTGAGCTCTAGGAGTGGGGTTGCTTTCTTTCAGGGTCCTTCACTTCGCCCAGGGTTTATCTGCTTCACTTCTCCAGCAACTCGGATTAATGACAGCATATCAATTGGTCTATTGAGTCATTACTACGTATCCGCTACCTTCTGGTCTAAGCAGCCACAGTCATTGACGCCATGTAGAGACTACCTTACATGCGCCTGGTCGAGTGACCTCTTAAGGTAAGACCGCAATCGGTGCTCTAGAAGTCTATATATCACTCGTGTTGTTTCTCAGGTTACCCAAACTTCCGCTCGTTTAATCGTTCTTTATATATAAACTCTCCATTTCTACGTCAATTCAACTTGTCAGAGCTTCGGCCCCGCTTCAACACACTCTCTGTGCCCAGAGCAATGAGAGAATACCATGGCTTCTCTTGGTGGTAACATGACGTTGCCCCTCGACCTCGACCCCAAGACTACCTTTGCTGGACTCAGCGCAGTCGCCCTCAGCGGCCTACTGTTTTCCAAGCTCTTATCTAATAATGGAGAGAGTAATGATACGCCTGGCCTCCTCAAGTCTTTCCTTCTCTTCTTCTACTCCTGCTTCATCAAGCCGCATAAGGGCGACAAAAAGGGCACTCAACAGGATGCCCTTGAAAGCTTCTACGAGAAGCAAGCCGGCGCATACGATGCTACCAGGAAGGTCCTCCTGAAAGGCAGAGAGGACATGCTCGCGCTTGTCGCAGCACAATTGAATGCTAAGGCCCCCAAGAAGGCTTCGAAGGAGGGGGCAAACGAGAAGCGCATCTGGGTTGATGTAAGCCGCCCCTACGAAGGCCACTAGCATTGCTGATCACGATACATAGGTCGGTGGAGGAACGGGCTGGAATATTGAGGCCATGTCCGCCTTTGTCGACGTCCCCAAGTATTTCTCCAGCGTCTATCTCGTCGATTTCTCCCCGTCGCTCTGTGAGGTTGCTCGACAGCGCTTCGAACGCCTTGGCTGGAACAATGTCAAGGTCGTTTGCGAGGATGCGCGAAAGTTCCGCTTGGAAGATTATGAGAATGATCTTCTGGACAACCGCATCCCTCCGCGCTCAACTGGCTTGAGCTACTTCTCTCGGAAGCGCGCTGAGCACGGTGGCGCGGACCTCGTCACCATGTCGTACAGCTTGTCCATGATTGTAGGTCTCCGAGGTTGGCAACATCCATGACATTAAGCTTACCCCCGCTCTGTAGCCTGACTATTACTCCGTCGTCGAATCACTCACCTCTCTCCTTTCCCCCGACGGCGTTATGGGAGTTGTCGACTTCTACGTTCAGTCACAGGTTGACTTTGCTTTCCGCAACTACACTGGTGGTCTCGTCGGTCGTCATGTTAATTGGTTCCTGAGGACTTTCTGGCGCGCCTGGTTCGACCTTGATCGAGTTGGTCTCGAGGCTAGCCGTCGTGACTACCTCGAATACAAATTCGGCACCATGCTAAACGTCAACACCCGCAACTACAGTCTTGGCCGCATTCCGTACTACATTTGGGTCGGATGCCACAAAATGCCCTTCTCTTCTTCGAGTCTCCCCCACGAGATCATCGAGAAGATTGACGCGCTCGCCACTGAGTCTCCTTACCTCTTACCTGCCAACCAGGGCGATGCTCTCACCCGTGCGATTGACAGATCCGCGCCGGAGATCCGTTCCAAGGCCTTCATGACTGCGATCCAAAATCTCTCCGCTAACTTGCCTCTGCCATCATTCTTCTACCAGAACCACCACTGGCGCATCTACTACGACGACCAACTTCAGAAACACAAGCAGTTCAATGACGAGTATATTTACGCCTTCACATGGGAAGACTCTCAGGTGGACGCGCGTCTGCTCGAACTCAGTTCGGATGACGTCGTGTTGGCTATCACTAGTGCTGGAGATAACATTCTTTCCTACGCTCTCCAAAGTCCAGCCAGAATACACGCTGTTGACCTAAACCCGACACAGAACCATCTTCTAGAACTGAAGGTTGCGTCTTACACTGCTCTCCCTTACGAGGACTTCTGGAAGCTGTTCGGAGAGGGCAAGCACCCCGATTTTCGCAAGCTTCTCCTCACCAAGCTGTCTCCTCACCTGTCCAGCCGAGCTTTCCAGTACTGGCTCCAGAACGTTCACGTATTCTCCAACAGCAAGGGCCATGGTCTCTACGACACGGGCGGCTCTCGTCATGCCATTCGCGTCTTCCGCTGGATTTCCCGCATCTTCGGTTGCCGTGCCGCTGTTAAGGAGCTCCTTTCTGCGAAGACGCTCAACGAGCAGCGTGAGATCTGGCGCAATAAGATTCGGCCCGCCCTTCTATCCAAACTCGTCTGCAACCTCGTGGTCAGCCAGGAGAGCTTCCTCTGGGCCGCTCTCGGCGTCCCCAGGAACCAGCTTGCCATGATCGAGAATGACCACGCCGAGAGCGAGGCCGTGAAGGGTCCTTCGCCTACCCACCGCAAGGTCCGTTCCCATGCCATCTGGCGCTACATGGTGGACACCCTCGATCCCATCGCCGAGCAAACTCATATTGCCACCAACAACCCTTACTACCATGTCTGCATGACGGGAGACTTCACTCGCCGCTGCCACCCAGACTACCTCTCGGAGAAGGCCCACGCCAAGCTCTCGCGCCCAGGCGCCCTTGATGGCTTGCGCATCCACACTGACGAGATCGACGAGGTCATCAACCGCATCACCCCAGGCACTCTGACGGTTGCCGTCATCATGGACAGCATGGACTGGTTCGACCCTGGATCCCAGGCGGCGGTCGCCCAGATCACCAAGCTGAACCGCGCTCTCAAGATGGGGGGTCGCCTGCTCCTGCGTTCTTCGGCTCTGAGCCCCTGGTATGTGAAGGTTTTTGAAGCCCACGGCTTCTCTCCTAAGCGCCATGGTGCCCGTACGGAGGGTGCTTGCATCGACCGCGTCAACATGTATGCCTCGTGCTGGATCTGCACGAAGATGGAGAACCTGCCTCCTCCTACGCCGGAGATGGACCGCATGAGTGGTTCTGAGATCACAAGCTTCTCTCTGTAAATTTGGTCGCGATGTAACACACTTTGGACGGTGTGTGGGCAGAAGGGAATTATTACCCGGATGGTCATAAAGTCAGTTGAACTAAAGATGGCTCGGTTCAGGAAAGCGAATGGGTTAGGGAGTGGGCAAGACGACTTATGATGGTTGGTTCAGGCATGGGTGTGATGAGATACTTCAGAGCATTGAATAACTAGAACGATATGACAAACTGATTTAAACCCATGATGTGTATTACCTACTCACTGTCATAGTAACATCGTGCATGAAATGTCTTCCTGAGATGTTTATCAAGTAAATCCTAGTGGCGTTGTTCGAGGAGAAACATGACGAATTACAACAGGCAGGCCAAATATCATCTTTGGTCCAAGGTGACGCACACTGAGAAAGAGCCAGCTGGAATTGGTCGGCTGAGTTTAGCAAGCAAGACCCCCAGGAGCTCACCACTAAGGGTTCAATGGGGCGCATTAGCTGCCTATACAAACAGCGCAAATTATGTCCAGTATAAGCAAGAGAAGGACTCCCCGGTTCAAAATTTCTGCTGGGAACGAAATCAAACTTGCTAGTATCATCTCTCTACGTAAATTCCAAAATTCTGTGTCCCTCAAAGGCTATTGAATATTCAGGCTGACCGCGGTAAGTGAGCTCCGCACACGGTACTTGAGCTTACGCGCTGAGAGTTATACTACTTTCCGGCGCGTCCTCACAACGGCAAGCAGGGTACCTTGAGGTAGGTAAGGTACATAATAAGTACGGGCATCCCCAGACTTTTCATTCACAACGCTAGGGTGTGACCATCGGCGACTACCAGGGGGCGCTCGACCCATACTTTTGCTCCTGCCAACCAATCCAGTAAGGCTGTTTGGCTTGCAGGGCGGCGCGATAGCGACCTCAAGTGACGCTTGTCGTCAACCACCAGGTTCCAAACCTCGACATCCATCCATCTCAGCAATCGACGCAGACGGTCCGCATGATCAATCTTCATCAATATTCGGATCTCATCGAAAAGACAGACCAAAGCCAACCACGATGCCTCCCGCAGCGAGCCAGAAGGGCACTGGCAAGAAGGCCGGGCCCAACGCAATGCGACAGCGCAGCCGCAACACAACCCCGAGCTCTGTCGTCCCATCCGCCAGTCTGCCACCCATCGAAGCTGTCGATACCGATTACCTCGAGCTTCGCGTGGAGCAGTTCCGCAATCTCACCTATGACGATCTTGTCGACCAAGCCATTCCCAGCTCGGTGATACCCGACTCCAAGACCATCGAGGGCATGATCTCTCGTCTCTCGCGCCTGCAAGAAACCATCGACAGACGGAGCAACTTCTGCGATAGGGGTATGCGCATACTAGCCAACACGCGCAAGCAGTACATCAACGATGTTGACGAAGGCGCCAACGAGGGCGGCAAGACTGAGGGTGATTCCAAAAAGACCGGCAAGACGAACAAGAAGAAGAGAAAGGCCGCCGATACCCTGGCACCCCAGGATGCTGGAGTTGGTAGGTCGCCATCCTTTCTTGGCCCCGCGTGGCTTGGTGCCCTTTTCAATTTTTCCTTGGTTTATTCGTGGGGCCTGCGACGCTCATGCGAAGCTCAAACTCGTGACCCGCGAGTGTTCCTCGTACTCACTTCAGTGCTGACCTCACCCGTTGCTCCAGAGCGGACATCCCCGCTTAGGGAATCCACTAAATCACGAAAGCTTTCGCGCGACAACGACTCGGCCAGTTCTTCCCTGTCACCAGTCGCGCCCGCCACGCCCTCCGCAATGGAAGTTGACGAAAAAACAAAAGCAGAAGAAAATGAAGAGGAGGAAAGTTCAGAGGACGAGGGCGCGCCGCCCAAAAAGGCCCAACCCGCTGCGCACACATTCGGCGACGACCCTTCGACCTTTCCCGACCCGACCGTCTACGAAATTCGCCCGACACATTCTGGCATGTCTGAAGACGCGTTAAAGGAGATATACTCTGTCGCTGTTTTCCCCAGAAGCGACCTGGCCGATCTCATCGCAGGAGATCCACCCGACAAGGACTTTAGTAGCGCCAAACCCAACAACCAGATTAGCTTCACAACATTCTCAACGTATATCGAACCATACTTTCGTCCCTTCGCCGAAGAGGATCTCGCCTTTCTTAGAGAGCGCGGCGATCGTGTAACGCCTTTCCACATGCCCAAAAGAGGCAAGAAACACTACTCCGAAATTTGGTCGGAAGAGGATGGCGCGATGGCCCTCGACAAACCCCAGCACGGGCGTGAACAGTTGGCCCCGAACCAAGCCCGCGGTGCGATCGACAACATGGACGACGAAGTAGCAGAGACAGACAAACTCTCAGTAGGACCGCTCCTATCACGATTGGTGCAGGCAATGCGACCCGAAAATCGACCACAGGCAGAGGAAGAAAAGACGGGCGTTAACGGTGTCACAAATGGCGACGTCACAATGAATGGAAGCGTCAATGGGGAGAATGGTGATGCGCAGCAGAGCTTGAGTGACGATAAGGCGCCACCGGTTCCGCCCGCAGCCTTCATGCCCGAATCGAACTCAGAGGCTTGGAAGAAGGCGTCACATCCCAAGTTGGAGTACAGTCAAGTCGACGAGCGAATCAAGCAGGAGTTGAGACATATTGGCTTCCTGCCCCAGGAAGGCAACTTTGAGAGCGAATATGACGGCGCATACGATGACGAAGTGGCAGCGCGTTTACGTCTGTTGCAGGGTCGCCTCCGAGAGCAGATGCTTATCAACGGCGCACGCAAGACCAGGTTAACAGAGCTTGTCAAAGAACGCATGGCTCACCAAGAATACCAAACCATTCTCGAAGATCTTGACTCACAGGTCCAAGCTGCGTACCTTAAGCGGACACGCACCATGGGCAAGAGCAAGAAGAACAAGCGTCCTGGCGGTGCGGGTGGTGGTAGTCATGCTGTCGGCGGTGCGGCTGGTATGGCTAGACCGGGCATTGGCGACTTGACTAAGACGCTCATGGAACGGCGTAAGCGGTGGATCGATACTATAGGATCGGTTTTCGATGACGAGAACTTGGGCAAGGTTCCGCGCAGCGAGCACCCCGACTCGTCTATCTTCAAGTCCAACTTCATGAGCGACCTGATGAAGAAAGAGAAGGCGCAGTGGGATGAAGAAGTCGAGGAGGAGTGAGATATCAACTTGCGCTGCTCAGTGACTGACACGGGACAATGGTGGCATATGTTATGACGGGTACTGGCACGTCTTTTACTTGATTTGGGCGGATCCTTATCGACAATCACTCTACATTGTCGACGGCGTTGGGGCATTAATAGAGGCCTGGAGTGCGAACATGGCTTTTCGGACTTGTTATTATCAGTAGCGGCCGCGACGAAGCCAGGTTGAGGTTGAATGCATAAAGCTATCAGTAGTCAATGATGACTAAACTGCTACTGCAAGGCGATTCCCCTCCGCCTGAGTTCCTGGCGGGTTGTGTACTGCATACAGTAGCTTCTTCAGATGGCGCTTGTGGCTTTTTACTCATGGATGTCTACAGCCTGTGCAGAAGAACAGGACGGCATGGACGATAATGAAGTCTCACAACCCTGAAATCTACAGGCTCATTCGGTAGGATACCCTCCGCCGCTCAGATATTGCCTCCCACACGTCAATAGTCTTCGATGGAGCTCTGGAATACTTCAAGACTTTACTACACTGGGATTCTAGGCAACTGTAGGGGAAAAGATGCTGTGAATCGTGGACATGCTTAAGACCTTCCCCACCCAAACCTTGGTCGAAGTGAAGCCAGTACCAACCAAACGACAACTCAATATACCGATCCAAAACTATGCGAGAGCCCAGGGGCGATCTCGCTGTATCATACCCGAACTGGACAATATCTCGGGGGGTTCAAGTCAATGGCGTCCAGGGGTCCTGCCACTTGCATCCGTCGAGGCCAAAGAAATCCTTGAAACCACACAAGGGTGGGTTTACTCGACACTGGGCTCAGCGGAGGTCTCGCCAGAGATTTCATCAGAGGTCTCATCAGAGACGTCGTCGGTGGTCTTGTTGGAAGGCTTGTCGGGGGCTTCATCAGAGGCCTCACCCGACTGGGTTTTGCACTCCGCAATACCGAAGTCGTTTTGTGCTAGAAAACAAGGTGTTAGCCGTGTCATGCACGAGGGCGTCGATACGAATACTTACTGGCATTGAACCAGGCAGACTCGACCATTCCGCTGTTGCACAGGCTGCTGGTCTCGAATTTCCACTCGAGCTCTTCCTTCGCTGTCGAGCTCTCGCCACAGTAGTGAGGGTAGGCCTTGTACGACCAAGCAGCGCACCTGGAATACATGGTTAGAACTACATATCTTCACAGGATAAATGGAGCGGCGAGAGAGAACGTACTGAGGTCCGAAACGCTGCAATCCTTTCCAGAGGTTGCCGCAAACCTCTGCAATTTCGGTGCCCTCGGGAAGGTTCTCGGTCTCGAGAAGGTAGCGTCTGGCCAGGGAGAGTTCGAACTTCTCGTGAACCTTGCCCTTGGTCTCAATACACGATACGCCGGGTTCGACCTGTTCGGGGATTTCGGGCGTGGGCGCTGCTGCCGTGAGGGCAGCGGCCCCGAGAATAAGAGAGATTCCTGAGAAAAACTTCATTATGAAAGATATTGTAGTAGTTCTGATATGGTTGTTTGGGTGGTGTGTGGTTGATGTGTACTGTATTGATGAAACTCGTGTTGAAGAGGAAGAGAAAGATGTGTACTTTTTTCTGGAGTGTGCCCCTTTATATACGAATGGGCAAGTTGCCACGGAACACGATCGATTCCTCAAGTAAAGGTTGGTAGCGGATCGTCCATCAGATCAAGAAACCTTCTTTGGACTGGAACCACCAATCCGTAAAACGCAGCGAGGCTATCGGATATACGTAAAGCAGAGAAAACCGTGTTCATGCAAAATTCTTACTTGCTCTCGCACACGAGTTTGCCGTACTTGTCCTTCGTGGCCTCCCACCACGCGGCCTCAACCATCCCCTTGTTGCAGGCTAACCCAGACTCGAACTCCCATTCGAGCAAACCGTTCCCGCCATCGCGGCAGTACTGTTTGAACCGACCAAAAGACCATACCCTGCGGCAAAACAAAGTCAGGCATCACTAGGTAACTCCGATGGAGAAGGGGGGGTTTTTCTTGCTTACTGGCACATCCAGAAATTGCGCAGTTCCATCCACAGGTCGTGGCATAAGTCCGGAATGTGTTTCTTCACATCGTAGGCGGAAATGGTGTAACGATTGTTGACTGGGATGACTTGACCACCGATGTAAATCTGGCCTACGCCCTTCTTGTGGCACCATGGATCCTTGGCGAGAACAGATGACACTGCCGTCAAGAGAGCTAGGCTGGACAGCTTCATTTCGATGTTTGATTGTAGGAGCTTGATGGGTTCCGAGTGAGGCAAACACAGACAAGATTCAGATCAGAATGGTAACTTTGCAGGCCTGAGCATGTGTGTGGTGTGTTTTCGCTTCGAGGAGCTTCAAGCCATTTATACTTCTCCTCGAAACTGTCTGCCACATGAAAATTCATAATGATTCCGGCACTTACCATTGTGATAACTCCTGGTTGAATGAATGATTCGCCTGACTTGAGGTGGCGAAGAAACCCGAACCGCAAGGGACGACGTGAATTGGCAAAGGCGAAATGTGCAATTACTACCGACAGTAACACTTCAATATATCCACGTCGTCCTTCTGTCCTTCCAGATCCTTTTGGGCTGCCTCAAGGGATATCCGAAACCATGTGGGTTGCAAATGCCAAGTTGCAGTGGCCAGTCGCACAGAATAATTGCCTAACAAGCATCTGAGCACAGGGTAGTCACTTTTTCGAAGTCTTTATGAAGCTCCTTTCTTAATACATGTCCAATCATACGAGCCCTTGCATCCAACCTTCCCGATTTACTTCTGCGATGAGAGCCATTTACTTGAGGCGGGAGTAGACCTTTTCAAGCGGTTGTTACCGGAAAGCCCTTTGGTGACCAAGATCGCCATTCGGCAAAACTACATTCAGACCAACTCAGTGGGCATCCCACTGTCGTCTGCGTTCTCTTATTTCCTTGCCTCTTTCTCGACTTGATCGAATATGCTTTAGTCATGATGCTCTCCTCAGCTAGACCTCATCAACCTAGGGGAGTCTCCATTGTTGACTGGATAGCGTGGGCAGGTTTCGCAGTATGCCGTCGGAATGGTTGCGTTGTACACTGGAAGTGTCATGCCCTTCTCGACATATCGTTAAACCAGCTAAGCCACTCCTACAGCTGCCGTGTTGGCTTGAATCGAGTCTGCTAGGCATATGAGACGAGTAGGTCGTTCGCACAGCTACGAGTGGTCGTCCCCATTGCTGTTGCTGTCATCTTTGTCTGAAGTATTCCAACCTCGGCCCAACACTGGACGTTACCAATTCGGATAAACGGCAGAAGTTGGAGGTTTAATATGGAGGTGTTCGGAGAAAGCGTCAGCGGCCCGATGCATAAGACAACGCTCAAGCTTATCGTAAAATTGGACGTAATGCCTATTAGACAGCATCGAATCGTGTACTGGCAGTCCTGTGCCCGTCCCCCCTTCCTTGTGCGGGGTACTGCAGAATGGCGGGAACTCATCCAAAGCCCTGGGCCTTATCAGTCAGTTATCAACCCATTCCACTTGGCCGCCGGTCCAGGCCCGAGGGCAGCCACCAACTGGATGGGCCTGGGCGCGGGCGGCCGCTATCTCCTGGGAGCGCTCTGGTCTAGGTATGGCGCCCATCGCGCGCTGACGGGAGCGTATTTTTTTTATTGATCTTTCTGTCCTTTCATTCTCAGCTTCAAGTTTTTGTTGCATCTTCGAGAAGTTTTGAGTTGGGGGGGAAACGAAAGACTTCGCCAGGATGCATCTCGTACCAAAAGAGGTTCGTACCCTTCGTTACTTCAGTCTCTCTCTCTTACACATCCCTGTCGCCTTGGCAGGCCAGAGCAAACTGAACGGCAATGTTAACGGGGGACGTCGTGAATATAGCTCGATAAGCTCACCATTTCTCAATTGGGCTTCCTGGCTCAGCGTCGCCTTGCCCGGGGCGTCAAGTTAAACCACTCAGAAGCAACGGTATGAAAACATCACTCAATGACGATATCGCTCGAATCATACCCGCCGCGCACTAACACTCATCACAGGCTCTCATTGCGAGCAACTTGCAAGAACTCATTCGCGATGGCAACCACAATGTCGCGGACCTGATGAGCTTGGGTGCTACTATGTTGGGGAGACGTCATGTCCTCCCCGCAGTATGTAGTACCCTTCACGAGATTCAAGTCGAGGGCACCTTTCCCTCAGGGACATATCTCGTCACTGTCCACAACCCCATCTCAACGAACAATGGAGACCTGGCACGCGCCTTATATGGGAGCTTCCTCCCGGTACCTAGCAACGACCTCTTTGCCTTGCCTGAGGTTGCGGTATATGAGTCCAAAAGACAGCCCGGTGCGGTGGTAGTCGCCTCCAAGAGAGTGACGCTCAGCCAAGGCCGCAACCGCATCAGGCTCAAGGTGACGAGTAGGGGTGACCGTCCAATCCAGGTCGGCTCACATTACCACTTCATCGAGACGAACCCCCAGCTCGAGTTCGACCGCGAGAAAGCGTACGGTTACCGCCTGGACATCCCCGCCGGCACTTCAGTTCGTTTCGAACCTGGAGACGTCAAGACTGTGACTCTCGTCGAGATTGGCGGGAATAAGGTCATTCGCGGCGGTAACAGGCTGGCAACAGGGGGTGTTGAGCTATGGCGTGCAAAGGAGATTGTCGACAAGTTGCAACTGGCCGGCTTCGCACATGCTCCGGAACCGGAGGCCATTCTGAACTTCCCCAAACTGTACCAGATGGAGCGGGCCGCTTACGCGACCATGTTCGGCCCCACGACCGACGACTTGGTCCGGCTTGGCAGCACCGACCTATGGATCCAAGTCGAGAAGGATTTCACCGTGTACGGAGATGAATGCAAGTTCGGCGGTGGCAAAACGCTGAGAGAAGGCATGGGCCAGGCGACGGGGCGACCAGACTCGGAATCGCTCGATATGGTTGTCACGAACGCGCTCATCATCGACTGGTCAGGCATCTACAAGGCCGACATTGGCGTCAAGAATGGCATGATCACGGGAATCGGAAAGGCGGGTAACCCGGACGTGATGGACGGCGTGACACCCAACATGATCATCGGCAGCTGTACGGACGTCGTCGCCGGCGAAGGCAGGATCATCACCGCTGGCGGCATCGACACCCACATCCACTTCATCTGCCCTCAACAAGCAAACGAAGCCATCGCGTCCGGCATCACGACGATGCTCGGAGGCGGAACCGGCCCCAGCGCCGGCACCAGCGCGACCACCTGCACCCCCGGCAAAAACTACATGCGCGAGATGCTCCAGGCCTGCGATTCGTTGCCCCTGAACATCGGTATCACAGGTAAGGGCAATGACTCGGCCCCCGAGGCCCTGCGCGACCAGATCAATGCCGGCGCCTGCGGTCTCAAGCTCCACGAGGACTGGGGCACCACCCCGGCGGCCATCGACACCTGCCTCAGCGTTTGTGACGAGCTCGATGTCCAGTGCCTCATCCACACAGACACCCTCAACGAGTCGGGCTTCGTCGAGTCCACCATCAACGCCTTCGCCGGCCGCACCATCCACACGTACCACACCGAGGGAGCCGGCGGCGGCCACGCTCCGGACATCATCTCCGTCGTCGAGCACCCTAATGTGCTGCCCTCCTCCACCAATCCCACGCGGCCCTACACGCGCAATACCCTCGACGAGCACCTCGACATGCTCATGGTCTGCCATCATCTGTCCAAGAATATCCCCGAGGACGTCGCCTTCGCGGAATCCCGCATCCGCGCCGAGACCATCGCCGCCGAGGACGTCCTCCACGACCTCGGCGCCATCAGCATGATGTCCTCCGACTCCCAGGCCATGGGCCGTTGCGGCGAAGTCATCCTGCGTACCTGGAACACGGCACATAAGAATAAGGTCCAGCGCGGCTTCCTGCCCGAGGACGAGGGCACCGGCGCAGACAACTTCCGTGTCAAGCGCTACGTGTCAAAGTACACCATCAACCCGGCCCTCGCGCAGGGCTTCGGTCACCTCGTGGGAAGCATCGAGGTTGGCAAGCTCGCGGACCTAGTCATCTGGGATCCGGCGTGGTTTGGCACCAAGCCCACCCTGGTCATCAAGAGCGGCCTCATCGCGTCGGCGCAAATGGTAAGACAAAGAACTCCATCAATCGGAAGGGGGACATCAAAAGAATTGGACGTCCAGCTAACTCAGTTCCTCCACAGGGCGACCCCAACGCCTCGATCCCGACGGTGCAGCCCATCATTGCGCGACCCATGTTCGCGCCCCTGGTCCCGCCATCATCCATCCTCTTCGTCTCGGCATCGTCCATCGCCTCGGGCGCTATCGCGTCGTACGGCCTCAAGAAGCGCGTCGAGGCCGTCAAGAACTGCCGTGGCATCGGCAAAAAGGACATGCGCTACAACGACAGCATGCCCAAGATGCGCGTCGACCCGGAGAGCTACGTCGTGGAGGCCAACGGCGAGGTCTGTCGAGCCGACCCGGCCGATGAGTTGCCTCTGACGCAGGCATTTTACGTGTACTGAGAACACGAACAGAGAGAAAAAGATGAGGATATGTGATAGGAAAGACTACGCGTCGTTGAGTGAGTTGTCATCGTTCAGCTGAAGAAGCAGCAAACAGCGTGGAGTAATGAGTAGTTTTTCGTGGGGGGTGTTTGGTAAAGTGGTAGAGTGGTTGCTTAACCTAGGGACTCGAGGATGAGCTTAGTAGACACGAATTACTCGCCAAGTAAGGGGAAAGCTTCCGTCTAGCCTGGGGAAGGAAAGCATGTTTGAGGGAAGGGCAAGGTGCATGTTGAACCCACAATGACATGGATATACGCAGTAGTATGAATTTGCCATGAGCAAGAGCAACATATAGCCTCTATTTCACTATTCATAACGAGTTTCTTCGTCATGACAGTCGTGTGTATCCGCGAAAAGCCATGATTAATTGCGTCGTCAAAAACCATGTTAAAATCGGTTGTTCCTACGCCGACATCGACGCGTCAACATGTCGACTGATTGGTCCTCAACAGCCCACAAATTGAGACAGGAAGCGTCTGAGTGAGCTTGAACGAGGCAACCTTTGTCGAGAACGACTGTGTCGACGAACAGCACCACAAAATCAATACAGCCATTAACACACAATGTTGTCATTTTGATCGGAAGCTTTCATCATGGACTGATAACGCCACATCGCGTATTGGGCACGACGGTTTCGATATTCACACAATGTACGTAGGATCACTTAAAAACGTCAGATGATGATCAAAGATTTGTTGATTTCATGCCCGTCATAACCTTACATACAGGACACCCTATAGGGCTCAACAGTAAAGCAAGCCAACCCGACCCCAAAAGCCGTCGATTCCATCTCACTCAACTCCTGTTGAGCAGTTTGTGTTCCTCACGTACCCATTTGAGATCCCTATTCACGCCTGTAAAATCATACACGCCGCCCGCGCATGTAACGCGCAACCAGACCTTAAAGCGGTCCGTATCCCTAACCTGGTCGGCTGGCATGAGCACCGACCTAGTGGGCGACCGGAGGGCCGCAAGTGATCGCGCAACGAGGTATCATCTTTGCAAAAACCCAGAAACCCAGAAAATAGACATTCGAAGAGAAAGAGAGAACTTGGATCAGCCCGTTTAGTTCTTCTTCTTGCTGCGGCTCTTCTTGCCTGTTGCGGGCTCCTCCACAGCATCAGCAGCCTTGGTTGATGTGCGGCGGCGCTTCTTGTCAGGGCTGGCAGGGGTTCCGGCGTTCTTAGCAGCCTCAGCCTCGGCGGCAGGAGTGGCAGTCTTGCGCTTGCGGGTGGAAGCGGGCTTCTTAGGGGTCTTCACGGGGGCAGGAGCCTCCTCCTCGTCGTCATCCTCACCAACCGCATCGGCAGAGGTTCCCTGGGCCAGCTGGTCGGCAATAGCGTCCTCAACGTCAGGGACAACCTCAGTTGGGGCGATCTGGATCTGGTGCTCATCGGCGTACTTGAGGGCGGCATCATCATCCATGAGCCTGGCGTCAGGGTTGCCACCCTGCTTGTAGGCGTGGACACGAGCCTGGTACAGGCGGAGGTTGTACTGGTAAGCGTTGTTCCAGCCCTGTAGTTGAATCAGTACTTGCTCCTTCTTAGTGAAAGTGAACAGAAACTTACGGCCTTCTCACCGGGGCTCATGGCCTTCCAGCGGCGCTGGCCCTCTTCCTGAACAGCACCCTTGGGCGCAGCCTCGCCCAGGTCGCTAGCAATGATGGGACGAGCAGTCTGCATGTACAGGAAGTAAGGGGTCAAGGGACGCTTAGGAGCGTTAGGATCGTGAGTGCGCTTCTTGCGCTCCTTCTTCTCCTCAATGGGAGGGGGCTGCTGGTAGGGAGCTCCAGGCTGGAGGGCAAGGCCCATGGGAGCCATGCTCTGAGCGACGGCATGCTCGAGGTTGATAAGAGGGTGGTCAATGCCGGGAATGCCTTCATTGGCGGGCTCGCCGAGAAGGAGGCTGGTCTGGCGGTAGTAGTCTTCAGAAAAGTTCTTGATAAGCTCAAGGATGGTGATGAGACGTTGGTGAACCTAGCATGTAATGTTAGAAGCCGCTTGGGCAAGATGATGTTGTGAGGATGGAAGCTGTGTGATAGGCATCTGGAGCGAAGCGCTTCTGTGGGTCGCAAGGTCGAAGACGCGGGGTCAAATTGGGATGTAAACAAGGGGTGTATGAGTGCCGCGTCTTGCACGATCGCAACCTTGCTTGCAGCGAATAGGTCTGCTCAAGTGCAGTGGCTGACTTTTCTGATAAAAGGCTGTGCCAGAACTGTGTAAAACTTGGGCAGTGAACGCTGGTCATGAGATGACGACGTTGATATCCCGGAAGCCGAGGCGCGTGGGCTTGCTAAGAAGCTGGAGCGGAATCGACTCCGGGTTGATCGTTTGCTCTGGCGGGTGCGTTGTACAGGGAGGGAATGTCGAAAACCCAGCGGTGCGTGCAATTGAATTGACAGTGGAATAGAAAGTCTTACCGAGTCGCGGACGCGGATGAAACCCTCGACATCAATGTGCCTGTGAGGGATTTGGACGGGAGCAACGGGCTGAGCAGCGGCGACAGGAACAGGGGCGACGGGGGCCTTGGGGGCCTCAACGGCGGCGGCCTTCTTGGAGGGACGAGGCATTGTGATGTTGTTTGGTGGCAGGCGATTAACCTTTTTTTTTTTTTTGGCTAGGTAGGCGGGCGCTGAAAATGAATTGCTTTGACGCGTGACGACGCTGAAATTGCTGTTGTTTAGGTGGAGTTTAGAAGAGGCGCGATTGGAAAAAGGCGTTGGGGGGTTTGTGGATGGAGGCCTAGCAAGTGAACAAACGGGGGAAAAAGAGGGAAAAGTTGGGAGGTTGGGGGAGGGCCTGCGCCGAATATGTAGTGCTGACTGCTGGGGAGGGGTTTGGGAGTGATCTGGCTCACCTTTGGCTTTTTTTCGGGGGAGGGGGGGAGGAGGGGAGGGGGGCCAAGGACAAGAAAAAAAAAAAGGACCGCGTAGGCGGGTGCGAGCCCGCTCAAAAAAAAAAGGTTCTCTGAGCGACCTGCACCAGGCCTGCCTGGGCCAGAGCATCCGCTTCAGCTGCCTGCTTCCAGGGCCTCCGAGCAGCGGCTCCTCCAGCTCAAGGTACCTACAGGCTACCTGCCTGCCTACCTACATACTCCTCACTGCTCACACCCAATGTAAACCTTCTCCCATTCAATCACATCATGCGACACGTAAAAAAGTGCCTGACACCCCTGCAGCGCCTAAGAGAATCCACCTCAGGGCTTCTAATCAGTAAAAAAAATACCTCGACCATCGCCCGATCGGTCTCGCCTAACTGTGCTGCCCCAGCTAATGTTGCGGCGCCCCTCATTCTCGTGGTAAGACGAGAAAAACCGAGGTGGCGGGCCTTCTCTCCACTGCCAGCGATGACGACCGCTCCGATTCTCAGCGCTCTCAGCTCGCTCCTCGGTGACCCAGAACGAGCCCTTTTACAGCAATCTGTCCCATCCCCGGTTCCCCTCCCTTTTTTTTCCTTCTTCCAGGCAAAATGACACCCGACCCCAAGCGGACAAGGCCATTAAGAGGGCGAGACCCAGTAACTGCAAGCTTTCCTTCCATTTCATGTACCCGCCAGGCCTTTCACCTATCCTTTCATTACCTCACCACAAAAGGTACCTACGGCAAGTACCGACTCGACTGTAAGGTACACCGTACAGGTGATTACCCTCCTACCTCGGGCTGCCTTTTTCTTCGGCTTACGCGCACCTGCTGCTCTTGCCGCCTAGGACCTAAATTCCCGAGCCTCGTTGTCTCTTTTGTGTCTTTGCTAATACGAGAGTCGAAAAGGGCTCACAGTTTCTTGTACTTGTGGGAGCAACCCTGTCATTCTGTTGTCATTTATGAGGTCTAGTAATCGATCTGAATGCGTGCATCCATCGTTCGTGGCCATCGCGGCCTGTCTGAGGCGCGGGACGCTGTGTTCGCGCTGGACCTAAATCTGATGCTCTGGCGATACATTCACTGGACCTTCAGTGGGTGGTAATGGCGATGAGATGCTCCTCGCTGGCCAAATTTCTGGCGGGCGCCCATATTTTCATACTTGGGTATGAGGTGTGTGAGGTACCTGCCATAGCACGCCTCATTAGCGATCGAGGCCCTGTTGCCCAATGAGGACCAGGGAATTGGGGCACTTCTCTGTGTGCCTTCCTCCGAGGGGGAAAAACAACAACAAAACACCTGGGCTTAGCCAGATGGAAGCGACCGGGGGGTACGGGCACCCGCCTGCACTGGCCCGAGGAGCAGCGACAATCTTTTTGCAGTGCCAGGCACTTTTGCCTATTAAAGCAGCAAGACATCTGAGAGAGCTCGGTACCTTACCTCACTTCAGGTCCCGCCGCCTATCTATACCCGCCGGCACTGGACCGCGTGGCCGCTGAGAACCAACCACCTCACTCGGCGGACACTCAGTCATCCCCCCAACATTTGCCTTTTCTTGGTACCTTCAAGCTCCCTCTTCTTTCACTTCAAGCCTGACAGCGGCCGACAGCGGCCTCATTTTGAATCTTTCTCCACCATTGTGCCCGTCCAACTCTGAGTTCGACACCAGAATTCATCACAGGGGCCCCGTTATCGCAGCAGGCTCTGCTCCCGTCCTCTTCGGCGCTGAGCTGCCCGCCCAGCTGCCCAAACCCCCCCGAGACGACAATAAGCAATACAGCATGCTCCTCGTCCCAAGTTCTCTCGCCCTTCTCCTTCACTGCCCGTACTGAGACGAGCCTGCCCTCAGCCGAGGCGCTTTTCCGCGGCCTACTCTGCAGACCGCTCTGGGTGAGGCAACGCAAGCTTCGGCGAGGCACCGCGTCGTAGGTCACTCACTCGGGTCTATCACTGAGTCGCTGAGAGCTCTAAGCCATGCCATTCCGACGGCGAGCTGGTGAGCTGCGTGGGTACAAAGGTTGCCCAGACGTTACGGGAACGATCAACCGAAGTCGTTCAGTCAAAGGCCTCCATGCCGCCCACGCAGCGCCTCCCTTCTAGATGTGAGCTGCGGTGTAATTGCCTCTGTGAGAATTCAAGTTTTCCAGCGCTGATTCTGTGACTGATCGCTGTCGAATCGGGGCATCTGACCCTTTTCTTCTCGCGCCAACATTCCATTCCAGGCTCTCCCTTCTCCCAGGTGAAAGTCAGTGACCTATACCGCCAGCTTGCGAGTTTGTCCTCGATGTCCGAGCACATTCGACGGTGGCCTTCCCCTCTTTACTTGCTGTTGACGGCTTCCTCTAGCGTTTTGTCGCGTGGCTGAGGCACTTCAGGTGATTCACATCAGCGGTCTTCTAGCTGCTTTGCATTTAATGACTGTCTTCTTATGGCACCTTCTCAACTACAGGCATCTCATCAATCTCTTGTATGCTGAAACTATTGTATGTGTTCCAAGAATATTACTAAAAGATCAGAAGCGGCACCCGCCTGTGAAGCACTGAACGCCTTTCTATCCCTCGTCGAAATCCTTCCATGCTGCAAAACATATCGCACAGATGATGTTGGCGGCCCTGATATGCTTACTGCTCTTGAGTTTCTGGACATACCGTCAGTCCAAGGAGACTGCTCTCATTGTGATCAACCTTATCAATGAGTTGTACACCTGCCACAACCCGTACCTAGAAGCTGCGACGTTTGAAACTCTCTGGTGCCAGACTTTAATGGTATACGAGCTCGATAGCCCTGTATGTGCCTGTCTGATTGTTCCTGAGCCCAATGCTTCACTGCCTGGATATCCCATACGAGTGGCAACGCGTCAACTTTTACTCACGGCTCACCGGTCTATCACCGAATCTCATCAACGCACAACACGTGTAGCCCAAGGTGGCTAGAAAAGAGTAAAGCCCGTGAGAAGACTCTGTACTTCTTAGCCTCTCGGTTCACATTGTAGATTGTTCTTTTGTGAGGGAGATCACGACTCATTCATGAGCCAGACATCTCAGCTGTTCACTGCATGTAAGTCTCGTGTCATTGCCTCCTTCGATAGATGCACGTCCAGTATGGCGCAGCCGCGCAGGGGAGCTTTTGAAAGGCAATTTACAGGTTGTGGACTCAAGCCTAAGAATTACTCGCTGTGCCTCTGCGACATAGAGGACTGGGGGCTCGCGTCGCAATGAGCCGTGCAAGATACCTCCAGCGGACATTTCACTCGGACTGAGGCGTTCCACGAACAAGTTCATCGGGTGCGTTGCCTGAACCACAGCAGCGTTGCGCGAGTCTGTACTTCAGCCACAGAACCCCTCTGTAACGGCCTGTCTTATCCCACCTCGCCGTGAGGGGTCCTATGCAGGACCGCGACAGTATCGCTTCGTCACGCAGGAAATTAAGGTAGTGGTCCGTCGACCGCATACTTGCAGACGTGTCCGATAGGAACAATGTCGTCTTTGGACGCAGGAGTATTGCAGCAAAGCTCCAAGCAGCGATCTTTCTCTAGCATGGCGACTCCTTGTGTTGGGTAGCCGTGTGATGGAGCAGTCCAGATGTCTTGCACAATATGCGACTTGGATTACTCGAGCAGGCGAATACATCTGCCTCATAAACAGACAACATGTCGCCATTGCAACAAGACTCATGAGGCTCTGGTATATCCGCGTCCATATGAGCGTGGTTCACTCGAAATTACCAAGCAACGCGGCTTTCGATGATGTACATGCGTCGTTGGATGAGAGTTATGTGCTGTTTCTTCTAGTGCCTTTTTTTTTTGCCACCCATGTTCAGTTATATAGGGGTAATTACACTTTCTCACATAAATTTAACCTATATTATATACTTTACTATATATAATATACTTTATATAATAACTAGAAAGCTATTACTACCTTCTACTCTTCTATATTTATAAAAAGTATTATTAACCTTAATAGCTTTATAATAGAGGTTCTAAAAACCTTAAGAGTTAATATACGAAGTATATAAGAATAAAGCTAATCTAGTAATTTATTATAGATTAGCTTTATCCCTATATATACCTTTCCTATTACTTAATATGATAGCGCTAGGTTAGACCTACCTAAATTTTAGGTTATATAACTTATAGGTCACGTAATTACTAAGTAACTCTTTAGCCTTCTAGGGCTATACTAGCCTATAGTTAGACTTTTCCCTTCTTTAATATAAAATCTACTTAATGTAATATAATTAAAGTATATTAACCTTTACCTATTTACTATTTATAACACTATTCTATATTTATCTATTTATTCTCTAGAGATAGAAATTTAATATCTTAATTAACTATTATTACCCCTACCCTATTAATTAACTAATATAAGTATAGCACCTAACTAAGCGCTAAGCTAACTAATTTATACCCTAACTAACCTAAATTTAATTAATACCCCCCCTCTACCTTACAATAATATACTAAATAAGACCTAACTAGCTAGTTATAATCGCAAGGCTATAATAATACTTATACTTAATACTAGAAGATTTCTTAAGCCTTATATTAAGACCTTTTAATACTATTATACTATACTACCTAATTATAATACCCCCCTATATAAGGACCTAAAGGTTTCTAACTTAAATAAGCCTATATATAAGTAGCCTATTAAAAGCCTATTTATAGATCTTAATATAAAAGGATATAAGAGCCTAGACTAGAGCGCTATTACTAAATTATAAAAGTTCTCTAACCTCCTTATTATTAATTATAATTCCCTAGGTAAAAGCTAGAAAATTACTCTTACTCTTAATAATATAATATAACTATTTTAAAATAACTCTAACTTAACCTTGACTTAGATTTAAAACTAGCTTATAAAGAGAGCTACTTAGGATAATAAATCTTAAGCTTTATATATTAGATATATTACTATAAGTAATAACCTTTATATATTATATAATACTACCCTCTACTTAGAATATAAGAATTAAGAGCTCTAGGAGCGTTTAAATAATACCTATACTACTAATAATAACGCTAAGTAATCTACTGTACTTAAGTATTACTAAGAAGAGTATAATTAGGCTTAATATAACGCTACTATTATTACTAAGGAGTAGGATAAGATAAGGGATACTAATAAAGCCTTACTTTAGCGCTTTAAATATAATATAACTACTATATCTCCCGCTATAAACCCTCCCTCTAGTAACTATAGCGCTATGCTTTAAGTAATTCTTAACTAAATAATATATCTCGAGAGTTAGGTCTATTCTAGCTCGCTCTTATTAACTATTAGTAGTAATAATACCCAAGCTACTAAGATACTTAAAATCCCTATCTTTATAAGTACTAAGAGTATTAATTCTAAATACCTAAAATTTAATACTTAGCTCTTTTATATTAAAATACGCCTTAATAATAAGGAGTATTATAATAAGTCCTAATATTAAGTATATACTCTTATACCTTAGAGGAACTACTTATAATATCTTATCCCCTCTCCTCTTAAGGGACCTGCTCTAAATTATTATAGTAAAATAGCTTATTAAAGAGCTAAAAGGTATCTTTATTAACTTAGTTTAATATAACGAGGCTTAAATAAAGCTTAATACCCTTACTATCTTATTTAGGAATATCTAGGTTAAATAAGCTACTTTTACTAAGCTTATTTATAAGGCTAAACTCCTAGAGTCTTAGTACCGCTAGAAGTTCTATAAGAAACTACTTATATCTCTCTAGAACTAGTACTCTATTTATTATAAATAGCACCCTTAACTTCTAGAATTATACTACTTAGGTTTATATTATAGCTTATATTATAATACCTTATAATACTTATTAACTAGCTAAACTACTATATAAAGCCCTACCTTAGTAGCTTATATTAAACCCTCTAGTAGAGGAAACTCCTATACCTAAGTCTATACTAACTAGGGTTATATTCCTAAGGCCTTATATAAGAAGCTCTATAACTAGAGCACTTATTTTATTTATAATAATACTAGTTATACCTTATAGAATTACTCCTATAAGAAAGCTAGAGCGATTATAAGTATTACTAAGCTTACTAAAGCTATTAGTAATAACCTAGAGCTAGTAGAAAATTAGAGCCCCTAGTAAAAGTAGACTCCTTATTAGGGGAGACTTAAAGAGATTAGTAATTAATAATAATATCTGTTAACTTATAATAACTAATTAGTAGTAAACTACTAGAGAAAGAGTTAGTTCTAGCTTATAATATATATAATATTTATTTTAAAGCCCTTCTTAATACTAAAGTAAATAGCTATACTTTTATAAATACCTATATAACCCCCTTACTAAGGGATTTTTACTATACTAAATATAATAAGTTATAGCGCTCTATCCTAGCTATAAGGTTTAATAAGAAGCTATTAGATATTATAACTAAGGTATAGATAACTTATATATAAATAGACCGCTAAGAATTAATATAAATACCCCTCCTCTAACTTAATATAGGGAGATATAACCTTATCCTTAGCTACTTATAGTTTAATGATTATAATATTAGTATAGATATATACTATTAGCGCTTATATTAGCTAAGTAATACCCCTATAGCCTAAGACCTCTTCTAAATAATTATATAGGATATAAAGGACCTCCTTTAACCTATATAAATTAATATTAAGTATTAACTTAATATAGAATGCTATTAAGCTATATTTAAAGCAAAGAAATAGCTCTATAATACTTAAAAGGCTATAAGAAGTAAGATAAAAACCCCTATAAAGATCCTATAGTAAAGTAGTATACTTAAGAACTTAGGATATAATAATAACTTATAGAAGATAAATATACTATTAAAAGGGGCGCTAATTACTAACTAGGCCTAGCTTATACGATATCAAAAGCCTAAACCCTTTAGCCTTAAGGCCTAGTAAGTAAGGAAAGACCTTAATATAGCGCTTATTAGTACGATAGGGTTTAAGAGGAACCTAAGGCGTACTAATATTAAGTTAGGCTCTATATTACTATATAAGCTTAACTAAATAATTACTAATAAGTAAGAGGAAGAAGACAAAGGTATAAGCTTACTAGAGGTTAATAAAGCTAAAACCTAACGCTTAATTAATAAGAGGCTCCTACTATACCTCTAGGACTAGAAAGACTACTTTAGTAAGACTACTAGTAATATACTACCTCCCTACTACCCTTATAACTACTAGAAAAGGGCTAGAACCAATAGGAACTAGAAAGATAATAAATAATATAACCCTATTTATAAATAGATAAGAATATTAAAAGTAGGTTGAAAAGATATATAAAGTAATTTATAGATCTAATTAAAAGAAATTATTTAAATTAGGTATAGATTTACTAAGAAAATACCAAAAAACGAGGTATAGGATTATTAAGGTACTAATAGTAATAATATATAAATAATACTAAAGTCTACTATAATCCTCTCCTCTACGCTCTACTCTATAGTCTTCTTATAATAGGCTTATATACTAAGGGAGCTTTTTAAAAGCTATATAGCTACGTCTATCTTATTCTATTTTAATTATTTTATAAAGACTTTTTATAATATTATAAAAGAGAGTCTTAGAAAATAAATAAAGCTACTTTATAAAAATAGTAAGTAAACTCTATTTATAGACCCTTTTTACTAATAATATCTTAGCCTCTGGCCACTGCATAGTGATTTTACCTACTTAAGTGCAATAGACCTTCTAACTCCGCGCCTCCTAATAATATATAGCCTTTAGTCACGTGATCCTCTCCTAACTATAGCCGTACTTATATATACCTATAGCCTCACGATATTTAACTTTATATCGATAATAACGTAGTTTTTAATTATTTAAACTATAAAACTATTAACTTTTCCTCTCGCGCACTACGCGCGCTACTATTAAATACCGCCTCTATTACTACTTTATCCGCTAGCAGTCCTCTTATTTAATCAGGTTAGCTAACGCCTTCGCAGCTATGCTGTTATTAGCAACGCTCTCTCTATATTAAAGTAGTTAGTATAAGCTATACTTACTAACGTTCCCCTAATAGGCCTAGGCTACCTAGGCTACCTCTACCTTAGTAATATAGAGGACCTGCTCGAAGATAAGCTACTCTATAGGGTATATAATAACCCGCTAAACTTCTACTACTAAGTTTACTTACTTCGCTCTAATATTATTATACCTTATAGAGTCCCCTATAGGGGTATTAAAATAAGCCCTCTTAAGGGTTATATTAATAATACGCTCTTTATATATAGCGGAGTAGTTAATAAAGGAGCGGGTTTTATTAATTATATTAAGGCTAAACTCTCTAATAACCCCCTCTATATTATTTATACTAAAGGGTATACCTCGCTTGGCCTTAGTATATTTATATATAGGGTTTAGTACTAATATAGTTAAAGATTTATCGTGGGTTATAGGGATAAGGATAAGGAAGAGGGAGAGGTATAAAGCCCTGCTTATAATAGAGCTTCTTATGCTTCTAGCTATAAGAACCTCTTAGGAAAGACCTCTTTAGTTAAGGAGTTACCTCTTATATAATAATATTTACTTTACTAGAAGGTTAACCTTTTAAGCTAAGGAGTTATCTTATATAGTAGCTTTTACCTTTAGCACCTTGCTAGAAGGTCGACCTTTTAGGTTAAGGAGTTATCTCATATAGTAGCTTTACTATAAGAGCCTTAGTAGCCCGTTCAGCTCCGATATAATTAGCCCCGGTGCGGCGCGTATCTAACTTTATACGAGGGTTTACTTATAAATAATAAGAATATATAGGGTTTTTATATTATTTTCCTTAACTAGTAGAGGGTATAGGTTTAAATACCTATATAGTATTTCCTAAATTATGCCTGCGAACTAGGTGAATTTATTATAGTCTTTTTGCGAAGGGGCTGCGGCGTAATTCCGAGCTCAATTAATAATATCTTCTAAATAAGCGATCTTATTACTAAGAAAGTCCCTTAGGTTTAACTATCTTCTATTATAAGTTATATTTTAATAATAGCCTTACTACCTCTTCCTCTTTATTATACTCTTTATCCTACTCTAATCCTTAATATAGCTAAAACTACCTACCTTATTATACTAAGCGTGAAAAGTTATAATAATATACTCCTTTAGGTATATTCTACTTAATCTAATCCTACTAGTTAACTCTCTATTAGATATAGTTTATATAACTATAGTTATACTTATTTAAAGGATTAGGTTACTTAAGATGTAATAATATATCTATAAGTATAGTTCTTAGGCGTAGCTTAGTAGTTATATTATAAGTTAGTATCTATAGGACTTATAACTAAAGCTAGCGTCTAGGGTATTAAAGCTTATTATCTAGTACTTTAAATAAAATAGACCTAGATAATACTAATAATCTATAAATAGGTTAAGGAATATCTACTATAAGAGATAGCGTAATATTATTATTATTTCTAAAGTTTATTATATTACTATTTATATATAAAAGAGTAAGAAGATATAAAGGGAAGAAAGGTACTTTCTTAAAGTCTTCTTAGCTTAATAAGTTTCCTTATAAAGCTATATTACTATTAATAGTTAGGTTATAGAACTCTATAGTAATTATAAATATATATTAGCTAACTAAGGAGATTTTAAAGTTAGTAAATAGTATACTATTACTTAAGGTTATTCTATTAAAATATAATAATAGTAATTCTTTTTAAATTAGAGCTCTAGCTTATTTAATATACTAGAGGCTATATATAAATCTATCCCTCTATTAAACTAAATTAACTATATAGGTATTAATTAATAAGAGCTTTTAGAGCTATTAAGGAGCTCCTATCTTATAACACTATATTTAAGGTCTTATATTACCTGAATAAAGCGCTAATTACTATTCTAATCCTATATAGAGTTATAATAGAAGTAGTAGCTAGTTAACTAGTTTATAAAGATTATAGCTTATTAATAATTACTATAATTTAGTAAAAGGAAAGCCTTAGTAATATCCTAAAAGTTTAGTACCTCTACTCTTTTAAGCTTTATAGAAGCTTTATTAATCTCTTTCTTAGGTTACTAGGCTAGTTTATAAATTAGGGTATAGATATTGTAAGAATAGGTATATAAGTAGCGAAAGGGGCGGTAAAACAGCCTAAATAATAGATATTAATAGGCTGAGTGATATTATGATCAAAGCTGATAAATTTAAGCATAAGGAGGTATTTTCCCCGGAATTAATTAATAGAGAAATCGTTAAATATTAATAATGTTATCTCTAAGTTATAAATCCTACCCTCGTGAAGTGAGGGGTAAGATATTCTGAAACGTAACTGCAAAGTAGTAGCTTATTAAGTAGAAACCGTGCTTAGATCACTATATGATCCGTGCGCAATTTCTATTTATTTATAGCTATAAAGCTAAGGATTATTAAGCTCGGAATTACGCCGCAGCCCCTTCGCAAAAAGACTATAACAAATTCACCTAGTTCGCAGGTATAATTTAGGAAATACTATATAAGTATTTTAACCTATACCCTCTACTAGTTAAGGA